>LNAC01000276.1:5760133-5790522 GCA_002007465.1 Ailurus styani
GAGCCACCCAGGCGCCCTGGTTATTTTTATTTTTGATAAATAACTATCCTAGCAGATGTGAAGTGGCCTCTCATTGTGATTTAGGTATGCTTTTGATTTGGGGGTTGTCCATTGCTCTAGGTCTTCTTGGAGGGAAGAGCTCGGGAATATATGCATGTACAGTAACTGGTACACATCCACACACACTTCTGTTTGTTTCTGTATCTACTTACCTGCGTACATCTATTAAAAACCGTGAGTTCAGGGGGCGCCCGGCTAGCTCAGCAGGTAGAGCATGTGATCTTTGATCTCGAGGTTGTGAGTTTGAGCACCGTGTTGCATGTAGAGACTACTTTAAAAAAACAAAAACAAACAAGGGCGCCTGGGTGGCTCAGTGGGTTAAAGCCTCTGCTTTCGGCTCAGGTCATGATCTCGGGGTCCTGGGATCGAGGCCCGCATCGGGCTCCCTGCTCAGCGGGGAGCCTGCTTCCCCCTCTCTCTCTCTGCCTGCCTCTCTGCCTCCTTGTGATCTCTCTCCCTCTGTGAAATAAATAAATAAAATCTTTAAAAACAAAACAAAACAAAAAAAAAACAAAAACAAACAAGCCAAAACCCCATGAGTTCATACCAATACCCTGCTTCCAGTCCAACATCACATAGTTCATTCTGGCCTTGCCCTGTCCTTATTTGGAACTTCTTTCCCCAACAGTGAGAAACCTGGTGCTTACTATTCATAATACATTTGCTAATAGTCTGCGCAATCCTAGAATACATAGGAAGTAGTTTCAGAATTTCTAATTCATACCTCTGTGAGAAACAATTATCCTGTTGTTGGAGGACGTATGTCTTCTCATGGCTTCTTCAGGGAAGACTAACAGGTAGAGTTCCCTAATGTCTTGTGTATAGTTAAAGGACAGCAGGGCTGGGTATCAAATCCTTTGCTCACCGGGTTTTTTGTTTTCTTTAGTTTTTTTTAAAAAATATTTTATTTATTTATTTGACAGTGAGAGAGAGAGATCACAAATAGGCTGAGAGGCAGGCAGAGAGAGAGGAGGAGGCTCAGCTGGGAGCCCAATGTGGGCTTCGATCCCAGGACCCTGGGATCATGACCTGAGCTGAAGGCAGAGGCTTTAACCCGCTGAGCCACCCAGGCGCCCTGTTTTCTTTAGTTTTTTAATATTTTTACAAGATTTTATTTATTTATTTGAGAGAGAGAGAGAGTGAGAGAATGCATGAGAGGGGGAGGGTCAGAAGGAGAAACAGACTCCCCGCTGAGGGGGGAGCCTGACGTGGGATTCGATCCTGGGAATCTGGGGTCATGACCTGAGCTAAAGGCAGTTGCCCAACCAACTGAGCCACCCAGGTGCCCTTGTCTTTTTCTTTTTTTTTTAAATGATGCTCATTTTTGTCTCATTTTGAATGTTAGTCTTGAAAAGTCTTATGGCAGTCAAATTCTTTTGAATTGGTAAATTATTTGATCTGGAGCATCTGAGGATTTTCTCTTAGTCTTTGAAATTGAGTAGTTTTAAAATATGTCCCAGGGCGCCTGGGTGGCTCAGTGGGTTAAAGCCTCTGCTTTCGGCTCAGGTCATGATCTCAGTGTCCTGGGATCGAGGCCCGCATCGGGCTCTCTGCTCAGCAGGGAGCCTGCTTCTTCCTCTCCCTGTCTCTCTACCTGCCTCTCTGCCTACTTGTAATCTCTGTCTCTGTGTCAAATAAATAAATAAAATCTTTAAAAAAAATAAATAAAATATGTCCCAGAGTTGGCCGTGTTGGGTTAATTTTCC
The DNA here is from genome assembly GCA_002007465.1 of Ailurus styani. Classification (NCBI taxonomy): domain Eukaryota; kingdom Metazoa; phylum Chordata; class Mammalia; order Carnivora; family Ailuridae; genus Ailurus; species Ailurus styani. Next base: position 5,761,900 of record LNAC01000276.1, read on the forward strand.
TAGGTAACTGTTGAGCCTTTTCAATGTGTAAATTCACCTGATTTTCTATTTCTGAAGTTTTTTGGGTTATGGTTTAAATATTCACTCTGTTTCATTTTCACTTTCTTCTTCAGGGTCTCCAATAATACACGTGGTACTTCAGTGCCTGAAATTCCATTTCAATCCATTTCTCCCTGGCCCTATTTTTTCCCCCAAAGAGTTTACTTGCTTATATGAGAGAGAGAGAGAGAGAGAGAGAGAGAGAGAGAGAGNGAGCACAAGCAAGGGAGGAGCAGAGGGAGAGGGACAAGCAGACACTACGCTGAGCAGGAGCTCAATTCTGGGCTCAGTCCCAGGGACCCAAGATCATAAGCTGAGCCAAAGTTAAATGCTTAACTGACTGAGCCACCCAGGCGCCCCCCTTTGGCCCTATTTTACTTCTTTCTCAGTGTCATTGTTATTCTTTGATGCTCTCCTGTCTCTCTCCACTGCCCTTTATCAAACTTTTGTTGGGGTCTATTCTTTCTTTTTTTTTTTTTAAGATTTTATTTATTCATTTGACACAGAGAGAGAGATTATAAGTAGGCAGAGAGGCAGGCAGAGAGAGAGGAGAGAGGAGGAAGCAGGCTCCCTGCTGAGCAGAGAGCCCGATGTGGGCCTCGATCCCAGGACCCTGGGATCATGACCTGAGCCGAAGGCAGCGGCTTTAACCCACTGAGCCACCCAGGCGCTCCTGTTGGGGGTCTATTCTTGAGTACCTTACAACTTATTCTATATATCTGAGATAATGTTGCCTTTTTATTCCATTTCTTTCCTGAGTTGGTTGGACTCTTTCTTCATTTATCCCTGCCCATATCAGCATTAGTTTTTGATTTTTTTTTTTTCAGAGAGAGCGCAAGTGAGGGAGCATGTAATTGGGGGTGGGTGCAGAGGGAATGGGAGAGAAAATCTTAAGCAGGCTCCACACTCAGCATGCAGCCTGACTTGGGGCTTGATCTCGTGACCCTGAGATCATGACCGGAGCTGAAATCTAGAGTCCAATGCTTAACCAACCAAGCCACCCAGGCGCCCCCTGAATTTTTGATGTAAGGAGGGTTTTTTTTCTTATTGGCAGATGCCTGTTGGACTACACAGTATTGAACTGTTTGGGGCGTTGACTTACAAAATGCTTCTACTGCTTGACTCTTTTCTGGGGTACTTTTTCCCTCATCCATTTATATGGATTTTCGTTTCCTGAATTTTTGCAATTACTCTCTGTGGACTTATTCTGTTCCTTTAGTTCATTTTTTTGTTACTGGGACCCGTCTCCGAGCTATCCAGGTCAAAGGCGCCCTCTTCTGTCAATGCAGCAAATCGACTTAATTTAGAGTTCTGTTTTGTTGGTGGCAGGAATGTAGGTAGAGAGACCTCCAATTTAGTAGTTTTCTTTTGTCTTGAAGGACCCTACATTTGCCCCTTCCATTCCTCTTCACCATCAGACTGCCAATGACCTCTTCTGTCTTGATTTTTCCTTTTTCTTTTCCCAGAAGCTATGTATTTTGAAGACTGTCCTTTTAATCCATTCCTTTTCTGGAATCCACACTCTGATCGGCTCCAACATCATTGCAGTATTTTCAGACTTAGGGTGAGCTTCGTTTTTCTGGAACTAGTCCGAGATTAACCTCAGATTACTTTGCTAGTTTCCCATTTTTGTATCTGCTGCACCTTCTCTCCATTGTTCAGGATGGAGCACATGGGTGGGAGGGGCTCAAGCTTCACTTCTGTGATTCTTCACCTTTCCTCACGATCCTTTTACGTTCTGGCATTCTCTGTGTTCGGGCTATGCCATAGCTTGCCTTCCCTTCTTTTTTTGTGTTGCTTTGGGAAGAAATATTCGGGAAACAGGTAGATCTCCCTACAGTGGGACACGCTTGAGATTCCTCAAAGCTGTTCCGATACAAATGGATAATGTTGCTAATCCCAAAAGACATGAGTAGCATTAGTAGTGTTTTCCTAGGCTTGCAGAGGACTCCCCATTGAGTCAAACTTATTTGCCAGCCTGAGGATTGACCACTGCCGAAGAAGAGGGGGGTCTGCCCTGGAGTGTGGGATGCGGGCAACAGAGATTATGACCATCAGTAAGCAACTGTTATTACTAGACACATAGGACACTGAGGAAAGGTTAAGTAAAAGCTAGTAGTTCAGCACTATTCGCAATAAGCAGAAGGAGGAAACAGCCCAAATGCCCATCAACCGATGAATGGATAAACAAAAGCTGGTCTGTTCATATAATGGGATATTATTCAGTCCTAAAAAGGAACTAAGTACTGACACCTGCTACAACATAGATGAACTTGGAAAACATTATGCTCAGGGAGAGAAGCCAGGCACAAAAGGTCACATAGATGAAATGTCCAAAGTAGGCAAATCTTCATAAAGAAAGCAGATTCGCGGTTGCCAGGGGCTGGGGGAGGGGGAGTAAATGCCAATCGGTCCAGGATTTCCTCTTTCTGGTGATGAGCAAGTTCTGGAACTAGAGAGTGGGGGGGGGGGTTGCACAACACTGTGAATGTGCTTTAACACCACGGCGTTGTACACTGGAAAGCAGTAAAAACGGTCAAATTTGTGTTATGTGTATTTTACCCCAATGAAAAGGAAATTGACATCTCGCTAAATCTCTTCTGTTCTGCTCTGTCCATTTGGGGATCTGTGAGGAGGTTGGATGCATCACTCGGCATCGCTAAAATGACAGGTTCCTGCCAGATGTGGAAAAGCAGGGGGTCCTTCTCTTGTCCACCTTCATGGCCCCATGACTGGCCTTGTGGCCAAGACCATGCTTCTTGGTAAAATGTCTATAAGATTCTACTTAAGTTATTGACTAAGGATATCATCTACTGGCTATTTGGAAAGATTCTCTTCTCCAGAATTTATCCTTTCTGGTCAAAATCAGATGGAAATTTCTAGACCCCTCTGTGAGCACAGAGACTAGCTTAAAGGGAGTTGGTATCTATTCCCAACTAAAAGCACATTTATTTATTTTTTAAAGATTTATTTATTTTTGTTTTTTAAAGATGTATTTATTCATTTTATTTTTAAGATATTTATTTACTTGAGAGGGAGAATGTGCAAGTGGGGGGAGGGGCAGAGGGAAAGAGGGAGAATCTCAAAGAGACTCCTCACTGAGTGGGGGAGCCTGACGTGGGGCTCGATCTCATGACCCTGAGGTCGTGACCTGAGCTGAAATCAAGAGTTGGATGCTTAACAGACTGTGCCACCCAGGCGCCCCTATTTATTTATTTTAGAGAAAGGGAGAGAGAGAGAGCAAGCGCGGGGCGAGGAGCAAAGGGAGAGAGAGTCTTAAGCAGACTCTTCACGGAGCTTGGAGCCTGATGTGGGGCTGGGTATCAAGATCTTGAGATCACAACCTGAGCCAAAAACAAGTCAGAGGTTTAACTGACGGCACCACCCAGGCACCCCTATGGTATTTTTAAAATCGCAGCTTGAGCAGTCTAAGGCGTGTGCGTCTCATCCCATTCCTAAAAGCAAGGACTTAAAAGGACCTCCTGGGGCTCCTGGGGGGCTCAGTAGGTTCGGCAGCTGCCTTCAGCTCAGGTCATGATCCCAGCATCCTGGGATCGAGTTCCGCGTCCGGCTCTCTGCTCAGTGGGGAGTCTGCTTCTCCCTCTCCTCTCTCTTCTGCTTCACTTGCTCTCTCTCTCCTTCTTAAATAAATAAATAAAATCTTAAAAAGAAAGGGCATCTGGGTGGCTCAGTGGGTTAAAGCCTCTGCCTTCTGCTCAGGTCATGATCTCAGGGTCCTGGGATCGAGCCCCGCATCAGGCTCTCTGCTTGGCAGGGAGCCTGCTTCCTCCTCTCTCTCTGCCTGCTTCTCTGCCTACTTGAGATCTCTCTCTGTGTGTGTCAAATAAATTAAAAAATAAAATCTTTAAAAAAGAAAAGAATTATCTCCCTGTTCAAGCGCTCAGGACTGGCTTTGTCCCTTTCAGCTGTAAGGGTGGGTATCAGTCAGGATGTGTCTATTTTAAGTAAGAGAAAACAGCACAAACAAGTGTAAACAAATGAACAAATGATTCATTGGCTCAAGTGACTGAAAGTCCTGTTTCAGAGTGAGCCCACAGACACTGCTAAGGAGCCCATGCCTTCCCATCTCCCCCAGTCTCCAAACCAAGTTATGGGTCAAAGATGTGTTCACTTGTGTTGACAGGTTGGCTCACCAGGAGGAAACCAGGCTTGCACGAGAAGTTAAATCTAGTTATCAGTAAAGAAAGGACATCCCCATGCCCCTGTTCTTCCTGGGCCTCATCCCAGACTCACTGAATTGGACTCTCTTGGGAATGGCTTAAGAATAATATATTTTGGGCGCCTGGGTGACTCAGTGGGTTAAAGCCTCTGCCTTCTTCTCAGGTCATGATCTCAGGGTCCTGGGATGAGCCCCACATCGGGCTCTCTGCTCGGCAGGGAGCCTGCTTCTTCCTCTCTCTCTGCCTGCCTCTCTGCCTGCTTGTAATCTCTCTCTCTGTCAAATAAATAAATAAAATCTTAAAAAAAAGAATACCATATTTCTTTCCACATTTCTTTTTTGCTCATATGTGGAATTTAAGAAACAAAACAGATCAACACAGGGGAAGGAGAAGAGAAATAAAATAAGATAGAGACAGAGAGGGAGGCAAACCATAAGACACTCAACTATAGGGAACAAACTGAGGGTTGCTGGAGGGGTGGTGGGTGGAGGGATGGGGTGGGTGATGGGCATTAAGGAGGGCACGTGATGTAGTGAACACTGGGCGTTACATGCAACTGATGAATCACCACATTCTACCCCTGAAGCTAACACTACACTACATGTGAACTAAGCTGAATTTAAACAAAATCCTGGAAAAAAATCTGCATTTTTTTCAGAATCTGCATTTTTAATAAGTGCTCCCCGAGGAACATGCAAATGAAAACTACAATGATCTGTTCCTTTACACCCACTAGAATGGCTAGAATAAAAGACATAGCAGCAAGTGTTGTCAAGGATGTGGAGAAAGGGCTCCTGGGTGGCTCAGTGGGTTAAAGCCTCTGCTTTCGGCTCAGGTCATGATCTCAGCGTCCTGGGATCGAGGCCCGCATCGGGCTCTCTGCTCGGCGGGGAGCCTGCTTCCTCCTCTCTCTCTGCCTGCCTCTCTGCCTACTTGTAATCTCTCTCTCTGTGTCAAATAAATAAATAAAATCTTAAAAAAAAAGGATGTGGAGAAATTGGAACCCTACAAGACATTCCTAAGAGAGCAGGTATTCAGAATTCTCATCACGAGAAAAAAATGTGTAACTATCTTAACTGTGGACCTCGATTTATTGGGGTGATCACTTTGCAGTATACACATACATCGAATCATTATGTTGTACACCCAAACTAAGACACCGTTATGTGTCAATTACAGCTCAATGAAACTGGAAAAAAATTTTTTAAGATTTATTTATTTGTTTACAGAGAGACAGAGAGCAAGACCTGGGGGAAGGGAAGGGGCAGAGGGAGAGAATCTCAAGCAGACTCCCCACTGAGTGTGGGGCCGGACGCAGGGCTTGATATCACGACCCCAAGATCATGACCTGAGCCGAAATCATGAGCTGGATGCTTAACTGACGGCACCATCCAGTGTGGCTGGAAGAAATTTTTTATTTTTTATTTATTTTATTTATTTATTTTTAAGATTTTATTTATTTATTTCACAGAGGGAGAGAGATCACAAGTAGGCAGAGAGGCAGGCAGAGAGAGAGGAGGAAGCAGGCTCCCCGCCGAGCAGAGAGCCCGATGCAGGACTCGATCCCAGGACCCTGAGATCATGACCTGAGCCGAAGGCAGAGGCTTTAACCCCTGAGTCACCCAGGCGCCCGAAATCTTTTAACAATAAAATAAAATTGGGGCACCTGAATGGCTCAGTTGGTTAAGCCTCTGCCTTCAGCTCAGGTCATGATCCCAGGTCCTGGGATCGAGCCCCACATCGGACTCCCTGCTCCGCGGGAAGCCTGCTTCTCCCTCTCCCTTTGCTGCTCCTCACTGCTTGTGCTCTCTCTCTCTCTCTGTGTGTGTCAAATAAATAAATAAAATCTTAGAAAAAATTAAAATAACATAAATAGCTATCTCCTATTGCGCAATACAATCACCTATCAAACGCTTAGTGGATACCAACTCCAACCCAGGGGCCAGGGTGAAGCTTCTGATTGTCTAGTCATTCGAATTTGCAGAAACTGACCCCCCAGAGAGAACGGAGTGCTGCTGGGGGACCAGGGAGCCAGGATTCCAGCCTCCCTCTCCTCCTTCCTCCCCTGCACCTGAGAGGTGGGAGGCACTATGGGAAAGGACAGCAGACAGCTGGACAGGGAAACGGGCTTGTAGCCTCGCCTCCCTCAGGGACCAGGAGCACACCCCTCCCAGGCTGTCGGTTTGCCCTATCTGTAATATGCAGGTCATATTATCTACCCCAGGGTCGGAAGAGTCAATCAATTCCTATATAAAGTAGATACAATAGTGCCCCAAATAGTAAGCATTAAATAAACTTAAGCAATTGTGAATCAGCCCCAGCTTCCAAAGTCCTTTCAGAAATCACCATCGATGAGGCCATCGGCAAGCCAAGACGGCAGAAGGGGTTGGTGGTTCCCCAGGGCGATGAAGTGATGTCCCAAGTGAAGGAAGCATAACAAATTAGCCCTACTTTCCATGTCGTTGGAGCTCATGCAAAGCATCCCACGGTGTGGCCGTGCCACAAGGACGGACCAGGTCGACCCCGGACCACCCCGTGCCACCTCCTAGAATGCCTGGAAGACCCAGCCCATCTCATTCTGTGTCTCCCTCCAGCCTCTTCTGGTGATATGTCACTACCTGGCGTTCTGTGTCTCTCGATGAGTGAAAGCAGGTTTCAGAAGTGAGCATCACGGGGTGAGAAAGAAAGGCTGCGGTCTCAGGAGTCCTGAACAAGGCATTTGGGGATGGTGGGTGGGCACCCTGGGCGAGGCTGGCTTGGGATTCCGGGGCCTTGGGGCGGGCATAAGGAGGTAGCCCTCTCTGGTCTCAGTTTGCACAGACTGAGTTATTTCTCTGCTGAGCTATTTCTCTTCTCTCCTCTACGCAGAGGAGGGAGAGCTGATAATCAGCAGGACCACTGTTCCCCGCCCTCCAAAGACTATGGATTCGATCATTCTGTTCACAGAATGTCACAGGTGCAACAGGGTTAGGGCGTGGAGTAGCTATAGGTCCTGCCAGACTCCCGGGTCCCGGGAGGCGGGGGGCTGGGGAACAGGCTTCCCTGGGGCAGGCTGAGGCGGGAACATGGGCGTGCCGGAGGTACCCATCCTTCTCTCCCCCGGGGGGTCTGGGCCACTGTCACGCCCTCCTGGGGCTGCTCCTCTTCCCTCTCATGCTCTTCGCTGGCCTCCTGCTGGCCGTCCTTGTCCAAGGTCAGGTACAGGTCCCCAGAGTCAGGGCCTCCCAGGCCTGGTGTTTGGCTGCCGTGGTGGGGGCAGCTCCCAAAGAGAGATAGGGCGGAAAGCTGAGACTTGGGTCCCTCCAGAGTTTCCCGGCCAGCTGTCCTGCCTGGTGGCCTCTCCCAAGGTCCCTCCCCTGTCTGGGGCAGGGGAAGAGTGGGGGGAGGCAAGGAGCGGGAGGGGTCCTGGCTCCCCCTGCTCTGCTCATGCAGCCTGCATCAAGTGTCTTCCCCATCTTCAGAGAGGACGAACTGAGATCTTGACTGAGAAACAACGTCCCTGGGGCCCTAGTGCAGGGCGCACACACAGCAGGTGTATAATACCTGCAGTTTCTTTTTTTTCTTGGCACAGTCTCCAGAGTACCAGGTCCCAGGGGCTGGAGCCTTTGAGGCAGGAGGTCCAGCAAGAACTGACCCAGCGGAAGGCTGGACTGGGTGACGGCATTCCCGGAGGGCCAGGCACACAGTAGGCACTAAATTAAGCCAGGCTCTTGTTCTGAGCTCCCTGCTTCTCCCAGTCTGGAGAAGATGGGGCAGGACTCCTGAGTTCTCCTGGGCCTGGGGGAAGGTGGCAAGACGGGAGGGAGATGGGCCATGGGGAGAATGCAGAATGAAGGAGGGACCCCCAACTCTCAAGGGACTGAAGAGTAGGCAGACCCAGGGTCAGGGGCATCTTAAGCTGAGTCCCAGCCCTTCCGCACGGGCCCCAACAGCCAGCCTGTGCTGCCCTATCCCCGGGGACTGGACGTGCTTCCAGAGAAACTTCCTCCTTCTCCAGGCCCCAACAGAACCGACACAACTCCATCACGGCCTGCCTGCGGGGACGTGGGGAGCCGGCTGGTCATGATCAAAAGTGCCCAGGAGCAGGCACACCTGTCCAAGGAGCCTGTCTGGCCCGGGGCATGCGCCTGGCCGCTGGCCAACCGGGAACAAGACGGCCGGAGGGGATTTTCTGGATGAGAAGCTGCTGGCGCCCCTTGGAAAGGTGGGGAGAAGGCGAATAGGAATCAAGCATCCTGTAAGGAGACACAGACGCTATCTGAACACTTGCATTTCGGGGAGCAGGTAACGTAAATAAGCCTCCGCGGTGTGCTGGCAAATATTTAGCGACGAGTTCTCTGGAGGGAGGGGAAATAAGTCCAGGCTTGAAGGGTCTGTGTTTCCCTGGTGAACATCCCGCCACTGTGGCCGATTTCAAGCCATTAACACAGTGCCCCTCAACATGGAGCTGGAAAGAGACGCTGGGGACCGGCTCTCAGGAACTGGCCTGATTTGGTCCCAGCACGTTAAACGCAGGCATAGGTTCAAGGGCACATGCTTAGCACATGTAAAACACATACACACGCAGTATTGCCGAGTGCGTGTGATGAGAGACCCGTTGTATGTGTGAGTCTGGAAGTCGGAACGTGCGTGCTCAGAGGATACACACGTGAGAGGCGCTCGGGCCGCGGCATTGCAGAAGCCGTACGCTGGGAGAAGAGCTTGCTGCCCGGAGACTGGGGGGATGCTGAGCCCGGAAAGCGGGGGTCAGAACCCCCTCCCGACTTCCCTCCATCCACCAGGGCTTCCTACAGCTGCAGACCTCCAAGAAAACCCGCTTCGCCTGCAGGGGGCTCTCAGACGGGGAATGCCAAGACGCAAGGCCCCGGGAGCATGGGTCACGGCTGCTGCCCAAGTGAGTCCTGGGAGTAGGAAACACTCTGTCAGGTGGTGTCTGGAACCCGGACCCGAGCTCTACCTGGGGATCCCTCCCCAGCTCCCTCCCCCCTAAGCCAAAGAGTCTGGGATTTTTCCCGAGTTGAGGAATGTGGTGTTCACATACCGTGTTCAGATAAGACGGCAGGTGCCCCAAATTCCACATCAGAGCAGCAAGAAGAGCTTGTGGTCCAGGTGAATGCTTTGAAATAGAGTCTTTAATAGAATTTTCGGGGGCACCTGGGTGGCTCAGTGGGTTAAAGCCTCTGCCTTCGGCTCAGGTCATGATCTCAGGGTCCTGGGATCGAGGCCCACATCAGGCTCCCTGCTCATCAGGGAGCCTGCTTCCTCCTCTCTCTCATACCTGCCTCTCTGCCTACTTGCGATCTCTCTCTCTCTGTGTCAAATAAACATATAAAATCTTAAAAAAAAAAAAGAATTTTCGGGAACTAGTAAAGCCAATAGATCAGATTGGCATGGAAAAGATGGTTTGTTGCAGTCATTGATCCCAAGAGAGGCCCGCATAACATGTCACAGGGGGCTACGCAGGGACGGACCAGAGCCCCTCAGGAGGCAGGGGGCAGGGGACTGTAGGCAGGAGCCTTTATCGAGGTTTTCCCAGGGAGAAGTGGGCAAGGCAGGACACGCAGGCTCAGGATTGGCTGGCGTGAATGATTTCAGCAGGCTCTCACTCTCTGGTACCTGGCCTCGGGGTGACTGGGGCAGGGGGATCTAACCCTGGGGGTGGATGTTGGAGAAGGGAGACCGTTGGGGCATGGGCTCTGGATGGGTGGGGGTGTGTTTGAAATGCGTGCGCCGGGGAGGCCCCCGCAAGGTGACCCAGGCACGTCATCGGGTTTCCGGGAACGTGCGCGTGCGGGCAGGTGCGGAAGCATCAAGTTGACAGAAGCTATACGCATGATTGACACGGCGGGCCGAGGACGTGGCTCGTGTCCCAGATGGACTTTGCCGCTTCGAGAAGTGTTGGAACGAAGGAGAACCCGACAGCAGTGGGCGGGAAGACTGGGGGACTTTGGGGTTACTCCAACTGTGATTCTGGCAAAAAGCCCCCAGCCACCTGTGCCAGTGGCTAAAGGCTGCTCTCTGTCCTTGACCCCTGTAGCTCCAACGCCACCCCTGTTGGTTCTGCAGAACCTCACCTGTGTTTACACCAGGGTTCCTTCCCCTGGTCTGCAGGTGTGGAGAGCTTGACAAAGCTCCGGGACTGGTCCCCCTCGGATTCCTCATCCCCCGTGGGTTCAGTTCTGTCCTTCCTGTGACGGCCCGAGGTTTCCCTTGGCTTGGAGGTCGTAGTTCTGGGCACCCCGCTCTTTGGAGCTGAATAACGTGACCGGGCATGGGATACAATCAGGACTGATGTGTTCCATTGGTCTGCTCTCTCTTCCTTGCCAAGATCACAGTTTGGATGGCTTTGTGTAACTGCCACGTCCCCCGGAGCTTTGTTGCGTCCTTGCATACCTTCCGTCCCCTCGACGTCCCCTCAACGTCCCCCTGCCACTACCCACACCCTTGATGGAGGGTCTTCTCTGGTTGCTGGAGCTCACAACAGCTGGAAGGATCAGGGAATGAATGCCCATGAGCAATGGCCATTAGGAGTTGGCGTATAGCTACCCCGGCTCCCTCCTCCCTCCGTGACGTGGTAGACCCGGGAACAGGCCTCCCAGATGCCCTTTCAAGGAAAGACATGCTGCGCCAGCTTCTGGGAGGTTCGTTGGGAGACTGGCGTCAGCTCCCCCACCCTTCTGGGAATGGGCTCCGCAGCAGAGAGCTGCCTCACTCAGAGCCATGCCCCTTCATGCTCACGTCGCTGCAGGGGACAAGGTCTGGCCACGGGGGCTCAACGTGGGGTCCATTCTGGTTTCAGAGCTCCCGTGGGCGGGGTCAGCCCAGGCTGTTGTCAGCCCTGCTTGGCTCAACTCCTCCCTCTTTCCATTCCTGCTTCCTTCTTGTGGTGTAATTAAAAAAAAGATCTGGTCTTTGTGCCCAGTTCCGAATATAACAAAGTGTTATTCTGAGTTCTGTGAGCCGTTATAACAAATGACCCAAACCTGAGGGGGGGTCTGGGAACCCCCAAATTTGGAGTCAGCCAGGCAGAAGTGTGGGCAGCCTGTGCACCCTGCCTGCAGCTGGAAGAGGGTGTCGGAACTGGAGAACCGCCTGGTGTAAAAATATGAGGCACACTTCCCCTCCCTTCCGCAGATGCTCCCCCCCATCCTTTTGAATAAGGATGAATAAGGATGTTCCCTCATAAATGAGTCCGCACCCAGTTCCAACATAGGGTGTGGGTCGGTAGCTCCTCACACATTCAAGCAATCCTCTGACACCGGCTGGGTGTCCTGGCTGGAGTCAGTGCCAGACCCCACAGGTTAAGGGCTTGCTCCTACAGGACTGCCTCCCCACGTCCAACACCAAGCTCACGTCCGGGATGTCTGCTGCACTTCCGATGCACTGGCTATAGATCATAAATCGGAAGTTTATTCGATTGCGGTTTATTATAAAAGGAGAGAGCTCAGCAACAGCCAGATGGAACGGGTGTGTGGGGCAGGGTGTGGGGAAAGGGCTGGGGGCTTCCATGCTCACCAGGCACCCCTCCCCCAGCCTCTCCAACCCGGAAGGAAGCTTGTTCTTTGGGGCTTTAATGGAGGCTTCGTTACAGACACAATCAATCAGTCTTTGGTGGTTGATTAAATCATTGGCCATTGGCGACTGATTCAACCTGCTCTCCTTCTCCTCTCCTCAGATGTCAGGGGCTGGGAATGAAAGTTGCAACAGGGTTACTGGGGGGTGGGAGGGTAGGGATAGGGTGGATGGGTTATGGACATTGGGGAGGGTTTGTGCTTTGGTGAGTGCTGTGAAAGATGGAAGCCTGATGATTCACAGACCTGTACCCCTGGGGCAAATAATAAAAATTAAAAAAAAAAGGAAAGTTGCAACCCTCTCATCACACGCTGGGCTCCACTGGCATTGGGGACCACCCCCACCTTAGGTGACCTGAGGGCTTTCCAAGAGTCCTCATTAGAGTAAGACGCCTTTATTGCTCTCATCACTCTGGAAATTCCAAGGGTTTTAGGAGTTCTGTGCCATATATGTATTTCTTGTGACAAATCACAGTATCACAATAAACGACCTCCGTGCTCTATTCCTGCATCTGCTTCCCAGGAAACCCAGCCTGCAGCCAATGGGATCACTCGGAGGCATGTTCTCGATCATCTCCCGAGGTCCCTCGTGGGCTTCCGCCCTCGGTTGCCACGTAAGCCCCCTCCTCATGGGTGCATGCCTCCTCTCCCTGTCCCACCTTCCCATGCCTTTAGCAGGGGCTTCTCCCACTTATAACCACACCCTCATCTCCGTCTCTGTTTCTGCGGAAACCGCCTTGAGCTTACAATATGTTCTGACATCTTCTGGGCATTGTTCTTCTCTGTGGAAGTGTTCTTTGTTATTCTTCTTAAGATATATATTTTTTCACATTATCACAGCTTTGAATTTTTAATGTTTAAACGGTTTCGAATAAGTGATTCACGCCCACGGAACCAAAACTTACCCACCCATACAGTGAAAACGGAAGCTTCGTCCATCCCCATCCCTGGAGTTCAGTGTTACCCCCCCCCAGTTGTAACGTGTTGCAATTCAAACAATGCCCTTGGCAAGCTTGTTTTGATGTCCATTTGGCAATCCTTCAATAAGATGTTTAAAAATCTATTTCGTTTTGTTGTGTTGTGTGGCACTATTTTATCTCAAGTTTTTATTTCAATTCTAGTCGATAGATATGGTAAAATTGGTTTCAGGTGTAGAGTTTAGTGATTCATCACTTACCTACAACACCCAGGGCTCGTCACAAGTGCCCTCCTTAATGTCCACCCCCCTCCAGCCCATCCCCCACCTACCTCCCCTCCCGAAACCCTCAGTTTGTTCTCTATCCGTACCAGTCTCTTAAGGGGGCACCTGAACGGCTTAGTCGGTTAAACGTTTGACTCTTGATCTCACTTCAAATCTTGATCTCTGGGTGGTGGGTTCAGACCCCTCATTGGGCTCCACCCTGGGCATGGAGCTTGCATTAAAAAAAAAAAAAAAAGAGCTTCTTACGGTTTGCTTCCCTCTCTCTCTTTTTCCCCCCTTCCCCTGGGTTCATCTGTTTTGTTTCTTAAATTCCACGTATGAGTGAATAGGCAAAACCCAGAGGATTTTTAGGGCAGTGAAACTACTGTGTGTGACACTGTCATGCCAGGAACTCGTCACGAGCCATCTGTCCTCACGCACGGAGTGTGCAACACGGAGAGAACCCTCATGTCAGCTGCGGACCCTGGGTGACCATGACGTCTCAGAGTGGGTTCATCGATTGTGACAAAGGTGCCCCCTGGCACAGAAGGTTGAGAATGGGGGCACCAGTGCATGTCTGTGGTTTTCCTCACACACTGGTTCCCGTTAATAAGTGTGGAAGGAGTGAAGGAAGCAGGAGCTCTCCGTAGATCGCCCTGGGAGTAATCATTGCAGGCAAAGACCCACAGCCCGATGCTTACCATTAACACGTGGGACTTTAACGAGAGAAACAGGATATTTGCATAGCCTCAAATCTGTATTATCTCCCGCTGAAAAACAGTTATTAATTACCGTGGTGGTTTTAACACATGTTCACACATTTTCAGTAGTGCTCCCTAGGGGGGCGAGGAAATTCATTCTCTTCCTCCTGGAGTGCGGCTGACTCTGTGACTCACCTTGTAGGACTAGAGCGATGTTTATCAACTGTTTTTTTAATTGTCCCCTCCCCAGTAGCCTTTTAAATATTTCCCCTCATTGTCCCCTCATATCAAATATTAAGGAGTAAGATTTTGTTGGGTAGGGCTGAACTAAGGCATTGTAACACCTAAGATTTTTTTTGGTTTTGTGTTTTGCTCCCTTGGGGCAACGTCAACCGTGTTGATAATGCAAGGAATAGAGTATGGAAGGGGAAAGACGGTGACTCCACGGGGGAGGGGCTGGGCAGACGCCACCTTGACCCAGGCTGACCTTCACCACATTGCCAGTAACGATCACCAGCATTCGCTGTTCCCCCCCCTCCAGTGTGATGTGGTGAGAAGAGGCTTTCTCCTTTGTGGTATTCTTCTCTTCAAATCTATCACCTTTACCTAATCCTAAGAAAACAGCAGAGGCGCACCTGGGTGGCTCGGCCAGTTAAGCGTCTCACTCTTGATTTTGGCTCAGGTCGTGATCTCAGGGTCCTGGGATCGAGCCCCACATGGGGCTCCCGGCTCAGAGGGGAGTCTGCTTCTCCCTCTGCCTGCTGCTCCCACTCTTGTGCGCGCTCTCTCTCTCTCTTTCTCTCTTTCTGACAAATGAATTCATTGATTAAAAAGGGGAGGGGAGGACACAGACGTGCACGGAGGGATAACCCTGTGAGGACACGGCGTCCACACGCCCGGGAGACGCACCTTGGAAGGAACTAAATCTGCTGACAGCTTGATCTCAGACTGCCAGCCTCATGAGGTGTGAGACAATACATTTCTGGTGTGCAAGCTGTCCCGTCTGTGTTCCTTTGTCACACCAGTCCTGGGAAGCTAACACAACGCCTAAATGCCACGTGGAATGCCGGATGCCATCCGGCGACAGAAAAAGGACATCGGTGGGGAAAAGTGAACTATAAATGAAGTCGATCGTTTCATTAATAGTATTGCACCAATATTCCTTTCCTCTTTTTGACAAACGTAGGACGGTCATGTCAGACGTTAACATGAGAGGAAGTTGAATAAAGGGTAGACAGAACTCCCTGGACTACCAGTGTAATTCATCTGTAAATAAAGCCCTGAAACAATCTGTTTAGGATTCCACTTCTGTGAGGTTCCTACAGGAGTCCGGTCTGCAGACAGAAGGTAGATGGTGGGAGCCGGGGGTGGGGAGTGGGTGGGGAGTCCAGGTTTCATGGGGACAGAGTCTCGGTCTGGGAAGATGGGAAATTCTGGAGACAGAAGGTGGGGGTGTTTGCACAACGGTGTGAGTGTGCTTCATGCCACGGAGCTGTGCACGCAGAGACAGTTACGATGGTGAATTTTATGTTGTGCATTTTACCACAATAAAACAACTCTATCAAAAATCTATGTAGGTGGGGCGCCTGGGTGGCTCAGTTGTTAAGCGTCTGCCTTTGGCTCAGGTCATGATCTCAGGGTCCTGGGATCGAGCCCTGCATCGGGCTCCCTGCTCAGCAGGAAGCCTGCTTCTCCCTCTCCCACTCCCCCTGCTTGTGTTCCTTCTCTCGCTGTGTTTCTCTCTGTCAAATAAATAAATAAAATCTTTCTAAAAAATCTATGTAGGATTTTTATTGAGGTGATATTGAATTTATAAATTAATTTGGGAAAAATTAATGTTTAAGAGTTTTTCTTATCTTGGGAAGAGGGTATGTTTCCTCTTCCTTGTTCCTTTTTATTTTTTTTAACTTTTACTTTTTGAAGATTTTTTTTTATGAGGTGCCTGGGTGGCTTAGTCGTTAAGCGTCTGCCTTCGGCTCAGGTCATGATCCCAGAGTCCTGGGATCAAGCCCCACATTGGGCTCCCTGCTCAGTGGGGAGTCTGCTTCTCCCTCTTCCACTCCCCCTGCTTGTGTTCCCTCTCTCTCTGTGTTTCTCTCTGTCAAATAAATAAATAAAATCTTTTAAAAATATTATTTATTTATTAGAGAGAGAGAGCTTGAATGGGGTGGCGGGAAGGGGAGAGGGAGAGGGAAAAGCAGACTCCCCACTGAGCAGGGAGCCCAACTAGGGACTTGATCCTGGGACCCTGGGATCATGACCGGAGCCAAAGGCAGACACTTAACTGAGTTACCCAGGTGCCCCTTTCCTGTTCCTTTTCAAATGCTCGATGCAAGTATATAAGAAAGCTGCTCCCTTCATAGATCAATTTTTTTAAAGATTTTGTTTGTTTGTTTATTTGACAGAGAGAGAGAGAGAGAGAGAGAGAGAGAGAGAGAGAGAGAGAGTGTGAACACAAGTAGGCCTACCAGTAGACGGAGGGAGAGGGAAAAGCAGATGCCCTGCTGAACAGGGAGCCCGACTCAGGGTCAATCCCAGGACCCTGGATCCTGACTGACTGAGCCACCCGGGCGCCCCCTTCATAGATCAATGCTTCACCCTTTAGTGAAGTTAAATCCCGAGGACTTTCTAGATAATCATGGTAGCAAAATACTGTCAACCTTGACTCTTCCTTTCCAATATTTATAGGTCTTATTTCTTTTTGTTTTCTTTTGGCATTGGCAAAATAGCAAGAGGGACATCTTTATTTTGTTCTTGATTTTATAAAAAACGGTTCTCAGAATTCAGTCTTATGGAAAACAGTTCTGTGGTTTCCGGAAATTGCTGCTTATCAAATTAAGGAAGTTTTATCCTGTTCTTTGTTTACCAAGCATTTGTCTCCTTGTGTTTGTCTTTGCTTTTTTTGGTTTGTTTTTGTTTTTTTTAATGAAGAATGAGTGTTGAACAGGTATATCTTGTAGTGTCGAGGAGGCAAAAAATACATTGTGGAAGGAGCCAGAAGACGGTACCATTCACATAAAGCTTCCAGATGAGTAAAACCATCCAACACATTGTCTAAATACATCTGTAAAGTTGCTTTAACATAGGAAACACCAAGTTTGAGAGGGCAGTTGCCTCGGGGAAGAAAAGAAAGAAGACCTGAGAAGGTACGCAGGATTGTCAGTTACAACTTTTTTTTTCCACTGAAAAGTTTGTATTGGCTTTTGGATCGACACAGGAATTTAATTGCCGGGGAGGATGATCCCATCATACTTCTGCTGGAACCAGCGCCCGGCCTCCTCTCTGCTGATTCTGCGTCTGGCCCCCCATGCAGCCCGTCCTGCCCCTCTTGTGTGATCTTGTCTGATGCTGAAGCCTGGCCTAGTTGGCACCGCACGGTAGCCCAGGTTGCACATACACCCATGCTTGCATCTTATCTGATCCTCAGATCAATGTGCTCCTGGATCCTGAGGCCAAAGTTTCTAGGATCGGAGAAGCCATTTTTCCTTAACTTGTACTCCCACACCTTTAGACCTCTGTCCAGGATTCCTTCCACCTTGGCCTCCCGGGGGCCATCGTTTCACCTCTCCTGCTGCCGAAGGATCTGATGGCACATCTAGCTCTGGGGAACACGGGGGGCTGGCCTGTGCACTGCTCCAGCACCTTGGCTGTCCGGGGTCAGTCTGTCTCCACTCTCCCACCCATAGATGTTGAGGCAGAGCTTACAGACGCGAAGTTCCCTCATAGGGTTCTCCTTTTCACCTTGATCCCCCATGGTGGAGAACGGGAAGAGAAAGTACAATTTATTTCCTTTTAAGAGGATCTGAAATATGTAAAGAAGTCAAAACGTGGTAAAGCAGAGAGAAAATCATGTGGGTTTCCATGTTTTTACTTTTCTGCATACCTTTGTGTGTGCTTAATTTTTTTTTCCACGATAAAAAAATAAAGCCCAAACTAAAGGCAACAACCCATGCATAACATACCCTTTGCACTGAGCCAGTTCCCTGGTGGGTAGCGAGCCTCCTGTCTCTGGAGAGAATCAAAACCACAGAGTGGTCTTGGTCTTGGAGCTGAATCCTGTGACTTCTGCTTTCTTCCCACACTAGTTCAAACCTCTTGTCCCTGCTATTCAAGTCCTTGTGGGACCTGGCCCCAGCTGACACTCCAGCCCCAGACTACTGCCCCCCCAAGTTAGTCTCAGCCTCTCCAAGAATCCCACTCCCAAATTTTGCATATGGTACTGTCACAGTGGGAACACTCCCTCATACACCCATCTCCAGAAAAATTCTGACTCTCCCCAGGCATCACCTCCTCCAGGAGGCCCTCCCAGATTCTCTAGGCTGAGTCAGATG
Organism: Ailurus styani; assembly: GCA_002007465.1. Taxonomy (NCBI): domain Eukaryota; kingdom Metazoa; phylum Chordata; class Mammalia; order Carnivora; family Ailuridae; genus Ailurus; species Ailurus styani. The sequence goes on from LNAC01000276.1 coordinate 5,779,903, forward strand.
CCTCCAGTGGTCTTCATATCCCCTGTGCTTCTTAGACTCATTGCATGGTTTTGAAATCCTTGGTCATATGTTCTGGTGACCCAGAAGTGCATCTCTCCTTCTCTGTTCAGGCCTAGGACTACTGGTGAAAGGTCTGTGGCCATCCTCATGCCAGGAAACTCTGTTCGCTTTTAATTCCCCTTACAGTGAGTTCTGGGCATGGGCCAGGGCTGAGGAGCCTCCCCTGATTCCCCAAGGCAGCTTTAGGCTGAAGAGAACCACCTTCCTGCCTCTTTGCCTTTGCCTTGGCTGTACCCTCTCCCTGGCAGACCCTTCCTTTTTCTGCCAACAGCGGACAAGTCCTCCATGCCTACTTCTAAGAAAATCACTTCCAGAAAACCACCTCTGCTCCTCCAAACGCACTCACTGTTACTCCCTCCATAAGGGCTGATGAATCGATGCCACCTACGTCCTTTCCCAAGAACATATTCTGATGAGGTTGTGAAATCCTTGCAGCTTTTTTTTTTTTCCTGTTTCCTCCTACTGAGCCCACACCCCAACTGACTACTGGTGTCCTGGAGAGCCCCAGAGGGAGGGCGTGCCCTCCCAGAAAGTTCTGGCCCACAGTAAGATCCTGCTGCTAAGTCAGCTGTGTGTCTGTTGACATGGGCTCCATTTCTGATGATGAAGGCAAGATGGGTCTTGTGTCTCGGGACGAGGAGACTTCTAGGAAGAGGAGCAGGACCCTCCCATTATTTGGGAACGAACATTCCTCAGCTGTGAATTGTCCCCTGAGCCCTGCTTTTGAGGTCTGAATTCCCCCTCTCTACCAGAGGCATCTACTCTGATGCTCGAAATACATGTTCTTAAATATACGTACTCGGTGTGGTTGTGTGTGATTCTCATCAATGTCATGGCACTAAGGGTCTCAAGTGCCGCTTCTTGAGACTCTAGGTTACTGAGATCTAGACACTAGATCTTTTTTTATTTTTTATTTTTTTTTATTTTTATTTTTTAAAGATTTTATTTATTTATTTGACACAGAGATAGAGATCACAAGGAGGCAGAGAGGCAGGCAGAGAGAGAGAGGGGAAAGCAGGCTTTCCGCTGAGCGGAGAGCCCGATGCGGGCCTCGATCCCAGGACCCTGAGATCATGACCTGAGCCGAAGGCAGAGGCTTTAACCCACTGAGCCACCCAGGCGCCCACTAGATCTTTTTTTTAAAAGATTTTATTTATGTGGGGTGCCTGGGTAGCTCAGTCATTAAGCATCTGCCTTCGGCTCAGGTTATAATCCCGGGGTCCTGAGATGGAGCCCGCATCAGGCTCCCTGCTCAGCGGGGAGCCTGCTTCTCCCTCTCCCACTCCCCCTGCTTGTGTTCTCTCTCTTGCTGTGTATCTCTCTGTCAAATAAATAAATAAATCTTTTTTAAAAAGCTGGGAGAGAGCACAGAGGGAGAGGGTGAGGGAGAAGCAGGCTCTCCGCCAAGCAGGGAGCCCGATGTGGGGCTCCATCCCAGGATCCCGAGATCATGACCTGAGCTGAAGGCAGACGCTTAACTGACTGAGCCACCCAGGCGCCCCTAGACAGTAGATCTTACCAGTAGTTCATTTCAGAGTTGTGTAGACACCAAGTTCTACTTAGCGATGAGCCACGAAAACCACAGTACGGAAAATGGAAAGACTAGCCACCCCCTCGGAGACACCTGCATCTGTTCTCCGTAGTACATACAGAACTTCTGTAAATCAGTAAGAAAAAACAAACCACTTCCTCGGAAAAGATGAAGGCTACAACTAATTTACAGGAAAGCAAACCGGAAGGGTGAATCAGCGTACGACAGATACTCAAGATCTCCGGAGAAACATGACCTGAGCCACAAGGAAATTCAATGAGAAGCAGTCAACGTTTTTTTAACAAAGGGGGGAAAAGAGAGGAGGAGAGTAGGAGACTGAACAGGAAGGAATTAAGGATTTCACTTCTTGATAAATTGGTTTTTGAAAACAAACACTGGGGACCCCTGGGTGGCGCAGGTGGTTTAAGTATCTGACTCTTGATTTCGACTCAGGTCATGATCTCAGGGTGCTGAGTTTGAATCCCGCATCAAGCTCTGTGCTCCGCAGGGGGTCTGCTGAAGACTGTTTCTCCCTCTGCCCCTCCCCCTGCTCTCTCACCCTCTCACTTATTTGTTTGAGAGAGAGCATGAGTCGGGTAGGGGCAGAGGGAGAAGCAGAATCCTTGTCGAGCAGGGAGCCCGAGGCCCGGCTTGATTCCGGGACTCTGGGACGATGACCTGAGCCAAAGGCAGACGCTTGACCGACTGAGATAAAAAAACAAAAACAAAAACAACACGGGGGCATCTGGCTGACTCAGTCAGTGGAGCATGTGACCCTTGATCTTGGGGTTGTAGGTTTGAGCCCCATGTGGGGTGTAGAGATTACTCAAAAATAAAATCTTTTAGGGTGCCTGGGTGGCTCAGTGGGTTAAAGCCTCTGCTTTCGGCTCAGGTCATGATCTCGGGGTCCTGGGATCGAGGCCCGCATCGGGCTCCCTGCTCAGCGGGGAGCCTGCTTCCCCCTCTCTCTGCTTGCCTCTCTGCCTCCTGTGATCTCTCTCCCTCTGTGAAATAAATAAATAAAATCTTTAAAAAAAATAAATAAAATCTTTTAAAAATATATAGTATCTTAAAAAAACAAGACAAAAGCATAGAGGAGTAGGGACTTTTTTAAATGAAGGGTGAAATAATTGAAGAGGAAAAATAGCAACAGTGAATTTAACTGTTTTAAGCAAATGTTAAGTGCTTTTAAACATATGAATGCACATAAGCTTGTAACAGTCCAATGACGTAGGAACTAATATTACCGACTGGGAACCGGGCCGTAGGGAGACTCTTCCTAAGTAAGATTAGACAGCTCTGGAATGGGATAGCTGGGGTGTCAACACAGACAGTTCGACTCCCAGCTGGAAAAAAATAGCATGTCTTTAAACCAAAAATAGCAGAAAGAATAAATAAAATCCATATTTGAGAAAAAGACTAGCAAACAGGATATACCTGAGATAAGACTTGAAGGAGAAAGAAGATACAGCCAAACTAGAGCAGCAATGAGAAAACTGTAAGGAAAACAGAATGTGTGCCATCAAATTAAAGATCTAGGAAAAACAGCTTCTTAACAAAGCATGACCCAAATAAAAATAGAATTTTGTAAAATGCAGCTTAATTTATTGATCCTTCTTTTGTTGCTTTTTTTTTTTTTTAAAGCAGGCTTCCGTGCCCAACGTGGGGCTTGAACTCATGACCCTGAGATCAAGAGTGGCAAGTTCCACCAACTGAGCCAGCCCGGTGCCCCTGTTGCTTGTCTTCTTCATATTTTGACTAAGAAACCCTATCCTTCCCACCTGGGTTTTTTCCCCCCAAAGTTTTACTTTTCAAATATTTAGGTTTCAACCCACCTGGGCAGGGATCGGTCTGTCTTTTTCACCATTATGTGGCCAGGAACTTCAACAGAGCCCGGCACACAGTAGGTACTCAAATCTCTGTTAAATAAATTAATGAGGGGTCACTGTGTGGGAGACCTAAGAGCATGAGTCCCAGGGATGAGGGGGTATCAGTCCACATACCTATGGAGGGAATAGAATCTTCTTCCTGCAAAGAACATAGCATTGGCCTGTGCGTATCTGGACCCAGTAGGCAGTCTATATCATTCCATGGTCACAGTGGGCACCGGTCTTCAGTAGCGCCCCTACTGTTTGGGGGAGGAACTGCAGGAGGGGACCGATAAGACCCAGTTTCCAGTTGAGGGGGGAAGACTTACTGTTCCCTCTCCTCGGACATTCGGTTTTTAGGGTTCCTAAAGATTCTTGGACAATTCAAGAGAGAAGAGAGATAATCTGAGATCCCTGTTCATAAATAATGGGAGGAAGCCGCTAATTAGGGCCGCCTGGGTGGCTCAGTCAGTTAAGCATCTGCTTAGGCTCAGGTCATGATCCAAGGTCCTGGGATGGAGCCCCGAGTCTGACTCTCTGCTTAGTGGAGCGCCTGCTTCTCCCTCTCCGCCTGCTTGTGTGGTCTCCCCTGGTTCCCATCAAGTTAAATAAATAAAATCTTAAAAAAAAAAAAAAGAGTGTGAGTTCAAGCCCCACATTGGGCCACATGCTGGGTGTGGTGCCTACTTTTTTTTTTTTTTTAAAAAGCCACTAACTAGAAAAAGAAATGTATTTATGGAACAATTCATTCTAGTAATGGGGTAACTGGAATTCTCGGTTTAATGTCTGACTTCTGTGAAAGCTAACATTTCGGCTTCACATTCTTCACTATATTCATAGCTCCCAGGACCACATCTGGCACCAAGGAGTCATTAAATGGATGTGTGTGAAATCAGTGAGAGTAACCGTGAGTTTGTCCTTGCTCACTGCACAGTAGCCACATTTCCCTTACAAGCCGGCATGTGCCCATCTCCTCTCAGTTCCTTCTGGCTGGCAGGTGCTTCTTCCAGTAGGTTCGGGGCTATTCCCTTGCTTCATTTGGATCTCTGCTTAAATGTTTCCCCTCCCTTCCTTCCTTTCTGGCTCTTTTGAAATAAGAGTTCACGTACCATATAATTCACTCTTAGCATTCAATGGTTTTTATTACAATCACACAACGTGCATCCATCACCACAACCAATGTAAGAACATTTCTTTTATTATTATTATTATTATTTGTCACAGGGAGAGAAAGAAAGAGCATACAAGCAGGGGGAGCAGGACACAGAAGGAGAAGCAGGCTCCCCACTGAGCAAGGAGTCCGAAGCGGGACTCAATCCCATGACCCTGGGATCATGTCCAGAGCCGAAGGCAGATGCTTAACCGACTGAGCCACCCAGGCATCCCCCAATGTAAGAACATTTCATAAAGGTCACCTGGGTGGCTCAGTTGGTTAAGTGACTGCCTTTGGCTCAGGTCATGATCCTGGAGTCCCAGGACCTGAATCAGGCTACCTGCTCATCAGGGAGTCTGCTTCTCCCTCTACTCATCCTCTCTCTCATGCTCACATGCATGCATGCAATCTCTCTCTCTCTCATTCTCTCTCTCTCAAATAAATAAATAAATCTTAAGGGAAAAAAGAACATTTCATAATCCTGAAGAGAAGCCCCATACTCCTAACCATCACCAGTTTCCACCATCACCCCCAGCCCCTGGCAACTGTGAATCTAGTTTCTGCCTCTATAGATATGCCTATTCTGGACATGTCCTACAAATGGAGTCATACAATCTCTGGCCTTTTGTGTCTGGGTTCTCTCATTTAGCATCATGTTTTCAAGGTTTGTCCACATTCTAGCACCTATCAATGCCTCATTCCTTTTCTTTTAAGATTTTATTTATTTGAGAGAGAGAGAGCACAAGGAGGAACAGAGAGAGAAAGACAAACAGACTCTGCACTGAACATGGAGCCCCATCTCCCCTGAGCCAAAATCAGGAGTCAGATGTTTAATCAACTGAGCCACACAGGCACCCCAGTGCTCCATTCTTTTTCATGGCCAAAGACTATTCCATTGAATGGATATACCACATTTTATTTACCCATTCACCAGGGGGTGGACATTTGGCTCAGTTACACTTTGGGGCTATTATGCATCATGCTGCTGTAAGCATTCATGCTCATTTTTGTGTGGATAGTTGTCCATTCTTTTAGGTAGATACCTAGGAGTGGAACTGCTGAGTCACATGGTCATTCAAGGGTGAACTGTTTGAGGACCTGTCAAACTGTTTTCCAAAGAAATGTTGTTTTTTCAGAAAGGTTATTCCTGACCATCCTACCTAAAATAGCTGCCCCAATCACATCTTCCTCTGTATCATCTCTGGGGGGACAGCATGGTACAAGCTACATAGTTATCACTCTATGACATGATAATACCTGGTGCATATTTGTTCATTTGTTGATTGTCTTCCCTTCCACACCATTGTAATCTCCCCCAAACCAAATATTTTCGCCAATTTTGCACCTTGCTGAATCCCCAGTGTCTGGAAAAGTGCGTGACATTGAGTAGCTGATGACAAACATGAGGTGTCCCAGGAGCCACAGGCAGGAGGCCACTTAAGTAAACATACCCAGAGAAATCCACAAGAAATCCACAAGCTGGGTTCTGTGAGGAAGCGGCTGGAGCAGGGAAGCCACAGCACCGTGGAAACTGTAGGGTCAGAGGTCAGATGGTTATGTTGAGGCCTGAGTGGTGGCTGCGGTTCTCGACAGTCACACTTTCAAGAATGCTGATGCTGAAACTAAAGAAGAGCTGGCTGTCCTCAGTCTGGAAATGTTCTCCGGCACACCCGCTGCCCTCCTGGGACCCCTGGGACCCCTTGCGTTTCATCCCAGACTCCATTATAACTGCTGCATCTGCTGTGGGTCCGAGGGTGTCAATGCTGATGGCTGTTTCAGTTATCTGATGCACTATAACAAGCTATCCCACAAATCGGTGGCTTCAAACACAGCAACTTGTAATTTTTCCCCATTCCATGGGCTGACTGATGTGGTTCCTTTCCTGGCCTGAATATGAATTACCCGGGTTGTTGGATTCGCCTGGAAAACAGCTGGAAGGCCCAAGAGGAACTTTTGCTGCTGGAGGCTGGCTGGACCACTTTCCCATTCTCGTGGCCTGTCATTCTCACGAAACTAAGCCAGGTTCTCTAACATGGCAGCCGGCAGCACCCCAGGAGCATGAAGGCGGAAGCTGCAAGGCATGCTGGGGCCAAGGCTGGTAAGTCACGTGGAGCTGCTGCTATACACTGATTGGTTAAAGCAAGTCACAGGATCAATGCATATTCCTGCGGGAAAGAGATTAGATTCCACCTCTGGCTGGGAGGGAGGTCACGTCCGGAGACGGAGGTGTAGCCGAGAGGGAGGAATTTGTGGCCAGGATTTTTCGGTCTCTCACAACAACTGAGACAAGGGTAGCTATGGCGGGAGCTACATGACCTTGGATCAGAGCACCAACACTTCTTGGCTGGGGGGGCTTCAGCGAGTCACCTTTCCTCTCTTAGCTTCCGTTTCCTGCCCACCACACAGAAGAAATCTAGCCTTATCATCATGTTGATAGTCACCTTTTTAAGTCACCCCCCAGGGAAACGAGTTATAAATCAACAATTGTTAAATCTTCTCCAGCGGGCTTTCTCCCTGAACATGGATAATTTCATTTACAGGGGTCTCAGTTGACCTTGGATGGCCACGAGGAGCCAGGATGGTGACGTCAACGACAAGAACAGCCACCTCTTACGGATCCTTATCAGGCTGTGCGTGTTACTCTGCTGACCTCTTGGCACAGATTAGGAGGCTTTGGGCCACCCCGGAAACAGAACTTAAGACTTTGAAATTTTGTAGTTTATGTGGGAGGTGATTGTAGAGGTCCCAAGAGGAAACTAAGGAAATGGTACAGGGAGGAGAAAGAGTCACTTCAGGGTGTGCTCATGAGCAGGTACTGCTGACTGGAGCTCAGTCCCCCTGGGCACCTCTGAAAGACAGTGGAGCATGTGACTCAAGAGTTATCCTAACCCACAGCATTACCTACCTCTCTTGCACTACCCGCCTGCCCTCCACTTGGGTGAGAGCAAAAGCAAACAAACCAACCAACCAACCCTCAGGCAAAGAGTTCTAGGAGTTTACAATAAGAGAGGTGAATGCCAAAGGAATGTGGTCAGGGCACTGATAACTCTTAACTACTTTCATTCTGTAGACCAGGAACTCAAAGCTTATAGTGAAACCACCAAGAATCAACCCCAGGCTCTTCTTTCCCCACAGCCCTGCTCTTTACCACTCTGCTATACCTTTTTAGACTTCAAGTTGCCTCTAGTTTAACAATGTTTCAAACTAATATGCACCCCCCGCCAATGAACTTCAATTATAAGATCTCTCACCTTCTACAAAATTAACTCAAACTGTATCAAAGACCTAAATGTAAAACACTACAAAATTTGGGGGGAAAACATAAGAGAAATCTTTGGATTGGGGAAAGATTGCCTAGATAGAACACCAAAAGCAAAATCCATGAAAGAAAAATGGATAAATTGAAAAACATAAAACTTTGCTCTTTGAAAGACATTGTTAACAGAATGAAAAGAAAAAAAACACAGATTAGGAGAAAAGATGGGAAAGTCACATATCTGATAAAAGATTTGTTACCAGATTATATCTAAAAAAAAAACCTCTCAATAAGAAAAGAAGCAACCCAATGGTTAAAAAAATTTATAGTTGAAGTGTTTTTATTTTGTGTACAATGAGTTAGCATTGTAGGTATCTCAGATATTCGCAGTTAAGTAGGTCTCCTGGAAGGAAGTTCACGAAATCCAACTTAGAGAAGCCTGTATCCTTTACATGCTGATGGAGACACTGGCAGTGCCCAATGAGGCCATATTTCCAGATCAGATGGTGCTGGTTTGAACAGACTCAGCAAGAGTGACAACCTTGGCCAAACTTCCTTGGATGGCTCCAGTAGAGCTGCTAGTGACCCATCCTGCTATCTCAAATGGAACAAGGCAACCCATTTCTTTAAATGGGCAAAAGATCCAAAGAGACAGGCCATCAAAGAAAATACTCAGGTGGCAAAGAAGCATATGAAAAGATGCTCCGCATCATCAATCATCAAGGAAATGGCAATTAAAAATCACACAATGCAAATAAGAGGGTGGCCAAAATTAAAAAGACTGACCATGCCCTGTGCTGGCAGGAATATGGGAGGAAATGAAACTCTCATTCATTGCTGGTGGGAATAAAAAATGGCACAGCCATTTTGGAAAATAGTTTAACAGTTTCTTAAAGCTACATACATACCCCCCTCCATTCATCCACCCAATAACAGAGTCCAGAAGCTTAGCTGGCCAGCATCCAACAAACATCTATGTTTTCCCTTCTAGCCAAGAACAGTTGAAGTAAGGTCAGCATCAGCTTCAGCCTCCAGAAACCTGCAGGGAAGTTGAGGAGGGAAGCTGAGCTGGCCTGGAGGGGCCAGGCCTAGGGGGCTTTCTCAGGAGCCCCCTGGAAGGGGCCAGAACTTGGCTGGGTTCAGCCTGTTCCTCTCTGGAGGAAGCCAGGCCCCAGACCTATAAGAAATGGGGGTGAGCTCCAAAATGAAGCCCCCAGCACCAGTCTGGAGATGTTGCTGCAGCTGTCTGGCTAGGGAGACTGGAAGTGTACACACACACAGGCACACACACACACATACACACACACACACTCCCACCCCCTCTCCACTCCTTCTACCTCACTCAACCCCCTTCTGTCCCTTACCTCTGATTTCACTTTCCCCCATCCCACTTCACACTTACCCCTAAACGGGCCCAGACCAGAAAGTGCCCAGCCCTGTGATTGGTCTATGGGTCTCAGTACCAGGAACTGAGAGGAAGGAGATGGGAAGGAAGGAAAAGAGTAGGCGGGACCAGGAGGGGGCTACATTTATATCTATGCCCAGGGCTGGACGCCTGCTCACCATGGACACTGCCGGGTACACAAAGTGGGGCAGCCAGCTCGAGGAAATCCCTGGAGGTATGAGCAATGGGACTGCGTCACCAGCTTGGGTCTCTCTGGTCAGTGGTTTGGGGTTTGATGGGGGAAGGGAGGGGAAGAGCCAAGAGGAGGGTCAAGTAGTGGGTGCAGGAGAGACACCACAGGTGCCAGAAGGAGCTGGACCTGGATTTTAATTCTAACTCTGCCACTTAGAGCTTGTGTGACCACGAGCAAGTTACTTAACCTCTCTGAATCTCAGTTCCTTGAGAGGAACCCAAGCACCCAGGGCTCCATCCTCAGGGCCCAGAGACCCAGGGCGGTCCTGGTGCAGGGGAGACCCAGGAGTCCATCTGTGTCATCCCAGGGCTCTGGGGAAGCTGGGGACGGAGACTCCTCTTCCTGGGGCTGCTTCTGTTGGTAGCCACCGTCCTGTGGGCCCTCATTCTGAGCATCGTAGTTTCTAAAGGTGAGTGACCACATAATGAGGGGAGGTTGTGTCAAGCCACCCTGGGGACATAGACCTTCCCTCTGTCTCAGGAGGCAACAGCTGGGTCCCGGTCGCCTGCCTGGGTCTGAGTGTGAACGCATGTGAACAGAGCCTGTGCACATCTTTGGGCTGGGTTCACCCACATGTGTATGTCAGTGCGTGCATGTATGTGTGTGCATGACCCCACGTGTTTGTCTCCCCTGGTTGCGTGCACATCACGTGAGCTGTATGCCTGCCTGCCCCTTCTGTGTGCCCCAACATGGGCGCCCCTGCACCCCACGGGCTAGGTTCCGGAGTCCCCCGGTCGCACCTGCAGGAGTTTCTTCTCCACAGCCTCCACCGAGCGAGGGACGCTGCTTGGCCACCAGGACCTGCTGAGGACAAACGGTGCGTGTAGGGCGACTCGTAGGCCCCTGGGGTGTGCGGGTCTCCAGGGGCTCCAGGACCCTGGAGACAAGGGAGTGGGTGGGTGGGGACCCCCTCAGTCCCGGGGACTGGTCCCGGAGCGGGGAAGGGTGTCCTGTGAGTCCCCAAAGGTGACCTGGAGTGTTTGGGGCGGGGATCATTCCAGCCTCGGAGCAGACCGCGGCGCTGGGTGCTTTGAACCAGGAGGTCCGAGCCTGCAATAGCTGCTGTGAGACTCACGTGCTGGGGGCGGGGCTGGGGCGGGGCTGGGGGCGGGGCT
>LNAC01000276.1:5790952-5831306 GCA_002007465.1 Ailurus styani
GGGTTACTGACGTCCCGCGCTCGTCCTACTCTCTCTTCCTCCCTCCTTCCCAGGCTTGGGGACACAGGCGCTGCTGCAGAGGGCACGCACCGAGCTTGAGGAGGCGCTGGCCAAGCTGATCCAGCAAGAGAGTGCCCTGAAAGAACTGAGCGATCGCGGTGAGAGCTGGACATTGCCTCGGCCCCTGATCCCTCATCCCGGCTGTCACTTGAGTCACATACTGAACACCTAACCTGGTTAGGGTTACTGCGCCCCTGTGCTGTGATCCTGACCTCTGACAGCTGGACTCTGATCTTGACTACAACTCCGGACCCAAACCACAACTTGGCCCGGACCAGCTAGACCAGGTCAACGCATCCTTAACCGTGATGTCATTCTTGACCATGATCCTGACCACGGACTTGGATGCTGACCTTTAACTAATCATGGCCCTACTCCTGACCCTGACCTGAAGTATAACCTGAACTCCCTTGACTTTGCAGTGACCCACAGCTTGGCTGAAGCTGGCAGGGACCGCGAGGACATCCGCAGTGAGCTCTTCAGGGCTCTGGAGGCCGCCCGGCTGGGGAACCGTGAGCAAGACAGAGGGGAGAGAGGGAGGGATCAAGTGGAACCACCTGTGGGCTCGGGGTTCCTAGATCCGCCCTATCCTGCCCCTTGACCTTGGCCTATGCTCTGTGCCACCGCCCCTAGACCTCAGGGTCGGCTTCCCCCCGGTTTTTTCCGTCTGCTCTACCAGGGAGCAGTTCACGTCTCTGACTCTCGCCGCCCCACAGGCTCCTGTGAGGAGTGCCCCGCATCTTGGCTGCCCTTCCAGGGCTCCTGCTACCTTTTCTCGGTCCAGCGGGCCACGTGGGAGGAGTCGCAGCGCAACTGCGCGGGCGCGGGCGCGCACTTGGTGATCGTGGGGGACCTGGAGGAGCAGGTGCGTAGCCCCCCGCGGCCGCAGGCGGGAGGCGGAATTCACCTGAGGGGGCGTGGCCGGGGAGAGCGGCGGGGCCGCTCAGCTGGCTCTCCCTTCCCGTCCGCGCAGGGCTTCCTGAGTCGGAACACGCGAGGCCGCGGTTACTGGCTGGGCCTGAGGGCGGTGCGCCGCGCGCGCAAGATCCAGGGCTACCAGTGGGTGGACGGAGTCCCGCTCAGCTTCAGGTGAGGGAAGGGACCTGGGGAGAGGGACAGGTCAGCCCCTACGGGAAGGGCGTTGGCCACATCTCAGGAGCTCGGTAGGGATGTGCAGGCCAGACCCCAAGACCTGGCTGAGGGTTAAATTCCGGTTAGAAAGTTATATCCCAGGTGCACGCTCAAATTAAACCCTCAGGGTGTCTAGGTTAGACCCAAGCAATAAACAGGGTAGATCCTCAGGGCTGCACGCCAGGCCCACCCTGCGTGCGAGAAACACCCCTGACAAACCGCTGCAGCCACTGGAACGTGGGGGAGCCCAATGACTCTATGGGGCGTGAGGACTGCGCTATGATGCTACGCACGGGCATGTGGAACGACGCGCCTTGCGACAACGAGAGGGACAATTGGATCTGCGAGAAGAGGCGCAGCTGCTGACCCCGCCCAGTGCCCGCCAGCTGGACCCAGCCCCCTCCCCACCCCGGGGCGATCGCCTGAGCAGTTCGCGGTCCTGGCGCCGTCCACCGTCATTGATTCCCCCCCGCCCCCCACTGCTGAGAACCGTCCCACCCAACCCAGGCAGAAAGGCACTAAGACTTCGGCTCCAACCTCACCGCAAGCCCTCACGCAGACATACCTAGCCTCCACTCCCCCCAAATCCTGGCTCCTGAGCCGGTCCACGGACCCCAACCCCCACCCCACCCCCACCAAAGCAGGGCAACTCAGGGATGGAGCTGTTTGGTTTTCTTCTATTACCCTCCCCCGGACTGGGAGGCATCACAGATAGGGGTTTTGTGAGCTGTCTTCGCAGCCCGAGGAAGCATCAATAAATGCCTGAGAAGTGAATCTGGGTTCGTGGCTTTGGTGAGCTGTTCTAAGGTTTATCCCAGAGACCCTAATGTCAGCTCTGTGAGTAACCCCGACCTCTCTAAGTGACCTCCTAACCCTATAATGCCCCAAAGCTTGGTGAGTAACCTGCTCTTGGCCAGGGCGGCTGTCAGGCACTAGGGACGCAGGAATGACTCAGACCCAGTGCTCCCCATCGCCCCTTCTGATCTAGCTGGGCACAGGAACAAGGCGACTGGTGACTCGAAGGAGGAACACGGGAATGCCACCTGATGCATTTGGAGGCACCACACGCCCAGGGAAGGAACCATGCTGCCATTCTGCAGGGGTGGCCCCTCGGTGAGGGTACCGTCACCCACCGTGGAGAGCTGACAGTCTGAGACAAGGCCCCGAGGCAGGTAGGAGAGGTGCAGTCTGGATCTGAGGAGCAGGTCCCTCTGTCTCGGGCACCTAGGTTCTGTGACCACTGGGTGAGCGATCAGATACATCCCAGAGAAGGAGGACTTTTCGAGAAAGAGTGGGATTTGCAAGCAGGGTGGGTTGGGGTGTGTGAAGTATGGCTGAACCCATTTGGGGGGTGCAGGGTGCCCTGAGCCTGGCTTTATCAGCTGGGGACTTTTGATCTGAATTCACCCCGCAGTCCCAAAGTTTCTGGCCCCCGTCCTGGAGACCTGGGGGCTCTCCCAGAATTTCCAGTGGAGACAGGCCCAACTGAGGGGAAGGACGGGCTAGCAACCTTTAGTTCTGGGCAACCCTTTGGGAGCCCCCAGGCTGCTCAGCTGTGGGAGCAGTGACTAAGGCGGCAGAAGAGGGAACAGCACCCAGACTCCCTGGCCAAGGGAAACCTTCCAGTGAACCCCAGTCCTCCTTTGGGTGCTCTACTATTGTAGCCCAGAGCGAGACACAAACCAGGGCCAGGAGCCCCCTGAGTCCTGGACAGTTAACAGACCTACTAGACTGTTGGCCAGACTGGGGGATTTCCAGACAGTTGGCTTGGAGGAATGTATGAGTTTCCTGGAGCTGCTGTAACAAATGACCACCAGTTTGGTGGCTTAAAGACAACACATATTCGCTTACAGTTCTGCAAGTCAGAAGTCCAAAACTAGACTTACTGGGCCAAAGTCAGGGTGTCACCAGGGCCAGGATCCCTGTGGAAGCTCCAGGGGAGAAACTGATCCCTTGCCTTTTTTAGCCTCTAGAACTTCACTCCTCACATTTCCTGGCTCATGGCCCCTTCTTCCATCTTCAAAATCAGTAGGGCAGTGTCCTGCTGCACTGATCACATTGCCTTCATCTGCATCAAATCTCCCTCTGCCTCCCTTTTAAGGATGCTTCGATTGCAATTAAGGCCCACCCAGATAATCCAGGATGATCCCCTGTAATACCAACGCAGCTGTGGCACTAATCACCCTGAGATAGTGCAGACTCACCCACAGATTAAAGGTACAGTTCCTAACGAGAGTGTCTGTCCTCACTGCAGACACGAGCTGCAAGTTTGAGGGTGCCATAGACCACCCACACTTTGGACCAACTGATTCTGACCAACTGGTACAAATTCAGAGGCTCTCACAATTCCTCTGGTTCCATAATTCGCTAGAATGACTCACAGAACTCAGGAAAGCTCTGGAAAGGACACAAATCCACACTCGCCAAATGAAGAGGCCCATATAGCGAACATGGTCATGTTTTTATGAACCAGGAAGCTCCTCTGAGCATTGGTGTCCAGAGTTTTCATTGAGATTTCATTTTGAATGTGTGGTTGATTGAATCAGCGGCCATACGATTGGACTCCATCTCTAGCCCCACCCCTTCCATGGAGGTCAGGTGGCTGAAGGTCCCACTCCTCCTGGTTGGTCGTTCTGGCATGTCCAGCCCCCACCCTGAGCCATCTCCTCGGTATAACTCATGTGCCCCCACGAATGGCAAAGACACTCCTATCACTCAGAAAATCCCAACCGTGTAGGTGATGCCTGAAAAGATCAGGGAATAAAGACCCGCCAAACTGTTTAATGTCTACATCTTCCTGCCTCTAAATTCCCAGTCACCTCTGCAAAGTCTCTGTTGCCATATAAGACGATGGTCAAGCTTCCAGGGTTTAGGATGTGGATATCTTTAAGGGCCATTATGCAGCCTCACACAAGACATGACCAACTGACAAACAGGTGGCTCACCGTGGGGGCGGCAGCCAGAACACCTGCCTGGTGCATACGTGCCTGGTGAATTGGCTTAATGATGGTCTGGAGGACTCACAGGTTCTAGTCTAACTTATTGGCGATCGGGGGAGACCCTTGGCCAAGTGAAGAGCAGCAGAGACAGACTGACAGCCTATAGTTGGACTTGAAGTCTGGCTGACACCCTCAATGGTTGTCAGTGTAGTGATGGATGCAGCAGCACAGGTGGGCAGGGAGGCCCAGCCGTGTCTCTGGGAATGGAGCAGAGCGAGTACTGGGTGTGGCTGGGGCAGAAGGAGGGGCCCCAGAGTTAAGCAGGAGCTTCCCTGGGATATTTCAAAGACCTGGCTTAGACACTGGGGGCTGGGGCCTGAGAGAGCCCTGGGCAGGAACCTTGAGACCCCGCCCTGCCCCCCACCATCTGCCATTTTCTCTCCTGGTCAGCTCACAGACATTGCATCCTGGCAGGCGGCCAGGCTCTAACCTGTCAACATTGAGTCGGTGCACAAAGAACCTGCCTGAGAGGGTCAGGGTCAAGTTCCTCATCTTTGGCTTCTTGGTCCCAGACCCTCCTACTCTCCCACCTCCAAGATTCAACCTCCCTGGAAAGAAAGGCATCCCGGGAGTCTAACACTCATCCCAGAGACCTTGACCTTCGGTTGACTTGTTTTCCTGGAGAACTGCTCTTGCCAGAAAGACTGTATTCTAAAGCTAGTACAGGCAGGGGCCTGATTATGGAGGAGTCCTGCGATGTTTCCCCGAGAGAGAGTGGCTGGGCAGGGTCAGCAGTCTTACAGACCTCCTTTCCTGGAGACCCCAGAAGCTCTGAAAGCACCCCATAATGGATCCGAAATATACTGTAATGTTCCGGGGGCACAACAGCAGTTGCCAAGAACACCACAACGGGCCTGTGGTAGACAGAATAACGGTCTCCCAAAGACGTCCATGTCCTAATCCCCTGAGCCTTTGAATATGTCACCTTACAGGGCAACAGGGACTTTGCAAATGTGATTAAAGTAAGAGACCTGAGGTGAGAAGATTATCCTGGATTATTCAGAAGGGCTCAACATAATCACAAGAGGCTCAAATAAATAAATAAATAAATAAATAAAATCTTAAAAAAAAAAAAAACAACAACCAAACAACCCTAAAGTAAACTATGGACTCTGGCAGGTAATGACATGTGAATGTAGGTTCATCAGTTCTTTTTTTTTTTAATATTTTATTTATTTATTTGACACAGGGAGATCAGATCACAAGTAGGGTGAGAGGTAGGCAGAGAGAGAGAGGAGGAAGCAGGCTCCCTGCAGAGCAGAGAGCCTGATGCGAGCCTCGATCCCAGGACCCTGAGATCATGACCTGAGCCGAAGGCAGAGGCTTTAACCCACTGAGCCACCCAGGCGCCCAGGTTCATCAGTTCTAATGAAGGTTCCCCTCTGGGGGGGATGTTGATCATGAGTCAGGCCGTGCCTGTGTGCAGGCAGGGGGGATATCGGAAATCTCGGTATCTTCTGCTCAGTTTTGCTGTGAAGCTAAAACTGCTCTTAAAAAAAATAATGTCTTAACCTCCCCACCCCCACCCCCAAAGGACAAACAATTCTCCCCTAGAGCTTCAAGAACAATCTGGCTCTGCTGACTCCTTGACTTGAGGCCAGAGACCCCGGTGTCCGACATCTGACTTCCAGAACTGTGAGATAATGAATTTGTGCTGTGTGTGGTTTTTTTTTTAAGATTTTATTTATTTTTTTGACACACAGAGAGAGCACAAGTAGGCAGAGACGCAGGCAGAGGGAGAGGGAGAAGCAGGCTCTCCACTGAGCAGGGAGCCCGATGTGGGACTTGATCCCAGGACCCTGGGATCATGACCTGAGCCAAAGGCAGATGTGTAACCAGCTGAGCCACCCAGGTGCCCCAGAATTTGTGCTGTTTTAAGCCACCGAGTTGGAGGCCACTTATTGCCACAGCCACCAGGGACTAATAGAGGAACCTCCCTGGAGCTCAACCATAACTTGACATTAACCACCTACGACTCGGTGGCCTGTGTGATGCCTTCCCACGTCTGCAGGCGCCTGTACGCCCCCATAGAAGTATCTCGACTCAACAAAAGCCACTGGACACTGCAGTAATAAACTTTTCACACCCATAATATGGCAGTCACCGCTCGCGATCCAACTGTAACCTCCCATCAGCTGACAAAGCACACATGTTGCTTACCTTAAACTAGGGTATGTCTCCGTCTGTCTCCATCAGCCCCAGTTTGCATGGACTCTGGGTATAATTCTTCATTTAGGAGATCATTTTAGGGGTGCCTGGGTGGCTCTGTCGGTTGAACATCTGCTTTCAGCTCAGGCCATGATCCTGGAGTCCTGGGATTGAGGCCCGCATCAGGCTCTCTGCTCAGTGGGGAGTCTGCTTCTCCCTCAGCTCCCCCCCCTACTCATGTTCTCTCTCTCCCTCGCTCACTCTCTCTCAAATAAATAAATACATCTTGAAAAAAAGATCATTTTAAAAGTCAATTTTATTCAGGTATCATTAGTATACAATATACAAGATAAGTTATACAATTTATTGAGGTGTAATTTATATGCAATATACAATACACATTATATACAGTATATACAATAAAATGCACCAATTTATCACACCCATTAGGATGATGTGTATCAAAAACAACAGCAAATTATCAGGTGTTGCCAAACAGTAGAGAAACTGGAACCCTCGGGTGTTGCTGGTGGGAACGTACAATGAAGTAGCTGGTGTGGAAACCAATATGGCGGGTCCTTTAAAAATTCGGAACAGAATTCCCATGTGAACCAGCAATCTCACCCTAACCCAAGTGTTCAATGGCAGATAAACAGTTAAACAAAATGGGGTCCACCCATACAATGGACTATGATTCGGTCTTGAAAAGGAAGGACATTCTGACGCCTGCCACAATGTGGATGGACCCCAAGGACATTACGCTCAGTGACATAAACCAGTCACAAAAAGACAAATACTGGGGCACCTGGGTGGCTCCGTGGGTTAAGCTTCTGCCTTCAGCTCAGGTCATGATCCCAGGGTCCTGGGATCGAGCCCCACATCGGGCTCCCTGCTCAGTGGGGAGCCTGCTTCCTCCTCTCTCTCTTCCTGCCTCTCTGCCTACTTGTGATCTCTCTCTCTCTGTCAAATAAATGAATAAAATCTTTTTTTAAAAAAGACAAATACTGTATTATTTCGCTTACATGAGGTGTCCAGAGTAGTCCAACCCATAGGAACAAAAGGTAGGGGTGGTGGCCAGAACCTTGTGGGACGGAGAAATGGGCAGTTGTTTAATGAGGATAGAGTTTCGGTTTTACAAGATGGAAATGTTCTGGAGATTGATTGTGCAACCACATGAGTATACTTAACACTTCTGAACCAGACACCTAAAAACAGCTAAGATGAACATTTTATGTTATGGACGTTTTATACCATGGTTAGCCTTTTAAAAATGTAACGCACCCATTTTAGGCTTACGATTCCATGAGTTTTCAGAAATGTATGCAGCTGAGTGGTCACCCCACCTTGCGGATAGAGAACATTTCCACCGTCCCCCAAAATTCCTTCCCCACCCCTGTCCCAACCACTGCTGCTCTGCTTTCCATGACTCTTCACAAGACTTGCTTTTTCTTGATGTCGACTGAATTGAATCACACAGTACATAGTCTTGTCTTTTTCCAGATTTTTTATTTATTCATTTGAGAGAGAGTGAGCAAGAGAGAGAGAGAGCACCAGTGGGAGGGGACGAGGGGGGAGAAGCCAACTCTCCACTGAGGAGGGAGCCCCACCTGGGTCTCGATCCCAGGACCCTGGGATCATGACCTGAGCTGAAGGCAGACACTTAACCGACCGAGCCACCCAGGTGCCCTCACACAGTATGCGGTCTTTTGTGCCTGGTTTCTTTCTCTAGGCATTCGCCCATGCTGTTGTATGCATCCACTCTGCTCCTTTTCACGTCTGTCTCGTCTTCCATTGTGTCGTTGGACCACAATTTCTGTATTATAAGAAACTGCCAGTTTGCCAAAGTGGTTCCACCATTTTGTGATTCAATGTTCAGCCATATTTCAGGGCTCCAGTGGCTCGGGAGGGTATTTTTGACCCAGGAAAGACTTCAGTTCTAGAGCTGGGTGGAGGATTTTATCTAGAGAAGAGCAGGAGGGGAGGAAATGATGCTGGAAGTTGAAACAGATAAAGGGGGGAGAGTAGGAAGCTGGTGGAAACCCGTGCTTGATAATACATATTCTCATGGGAAGATAAGACGGGTGCTGGGACATAGGATGGGGGGGTCTCTGCTGTTTGGAATTACAGCCCCTGAACCAAGACAAGGAGGAGCTTGGTAAGACACGATGAAGAGAAGGAGTCAGATCAAGTCTCTTGTGAGCAAAGAGTAATTTCTTCCATCCATCCATTCATTCATTCATTCACTCAATGCAATTATTTTCCCATCCAAAAACATTTCTCAGCATTGATTATACTCCAAGCACTGGAATGTCAGTGGAGAACAAGAGGTCAGAGTCTCCAGACACAGAGGAATCTGGAAAAATCTAGGCAGAGCGGAAGCAGCCATTTGCAAAATACTATAGACTTTATGAGCCCGTTTATATGAGATTCTAGAACAAGCAAAACTACTCTAGGGTGGAAAAAATATGGGAATGATGATTGCCTGGGAAGAGCCATGAAAGAACTTTCTGGAGGGATGGCTATGTTCTGGTGTCTTGATAGAGATTTGGGTTACACAGGTGAATGCATTCGTCAAAGCTCAAAGAGAATACACTTGCGATTTGCACATTTTATTCTATTCTACTCAACAGGAAAAGAAGTAAGGAGAGTGGCAAACAAATATTGGACTCTAGTTCATATTTTCTGGGCTGCAGTATTAGAGGGAAATGAGCTAACGTCTGCAACTTACTTTGACCCCGGGATCATGACCTGAGCCAAAGGCAGACGCTTAATGACTGAGCTACCCAGGCGCCTCCTGCAACTTACTTTGAGATGCATAAAAATGTAAGATGGATTGAGGGGTGGATGAATGAACTGATTGTAATATACTGATTCTAGAATCTAGGAATGGGTTTTTCATTCTTAAACTCAATTTTTCTATGTGTTTGAAAATTGTCATCATGAAATGTTGGGGCTGAGGTTGTGGTTTGTGCCTTTCTGGGGCTCACAGTCTGGTGGGGAGAAGAGCCAGTGATGAGGAGGGATAGAAGATGGTAGGCTCACAGGATGAAGCTGGAGGTAGAACATTCTGGAAAAGCAACCCCCCACCCCCTGCACTTCTAGTTTTAGGGGTAAGGTGGGGAAGGAAATGAGGGGCTGCCTTGGAGAGGCCAAGGGGGCTTGTGCTAGGAAGTAGGGAGTAGGGATATGGAGGGACCCCCTCTGTCACCCTCTGACCCTTTCCCCATGGGTGTCCCACGAACAGCCCCCTGAGTGACCACATGACCACTCTTTCTGGGGCTGAGTTAGCAAGTCAGTGGTGACCTTGAAGCCCAGCCAGGTTTCCTGGACAGACCAGCCCCACCCATCACCCCACTTTCCAAGGAAATGGCCTTGTGACAGAACGGCTTATTCTTTCCAATCCCAGGAAACCCCCTGAGATCCCAAGGCCTCTTACCAGGCTGAGGGGTCTGGGGAGGGCCCCCAAGGTAGGCCAGGACACATTTCCCTCAAGCTCTTGCTGGCCCCTTCCCTATCCGCCTCAATCCCCCCACCCTCATCCTCTTGTCCCTAGATCCAGACACAGATGGCTGGAGAGGGCAATTTGGCAGATGCCAACGGAAAGCCCAGAGTCCAAACCCAAAACCTGCGCTTGCCCTTTCCTCATTGGGTGAGCCTGGATATGTCATTTTGCTTCGTCACACCTTTGATTTTTGCATCCATCAAGTGGGATAATAATAACACCAGGATATTAGGGGTTTCTGGTCAACTGAATAATGGCTCCCAAAAGGTGTCCCTGTCCTAAGCCCTGGAACCTGATAATACATGACTTGACGTGGTAAAAGGGACTTTGCAGATGAGATTCATTAAATCAAGAAGCTGGAGACAGAGGTGCCCCTCGATTTTTCAGGTGGGCCCAACGTCATCATCACAAGGGACTTTAGAAGAGGGAGGCAGGAAGAGCAGGCCCAGAAGGAGATGAGACAGCAGGAGCCCCGGAGAGACCAGAAGGTGCTCCATGGCCGACTTGAAAGCTGGGGGAAGGGGCTACAAGCCAAGGAATGTGGACGCCTGCAGAAGCTGGAAAAAAAATCAAGGAAACCGGTTCCCCCCTTGGGTTTCCAAGAGCCCAACCAGGGGGCAGAGGGATGCCTCGATTTTAGCCCAGGGCGACCCTGTGGGACCTCTGACCTCCAGATCTTTAAGATAAGACATTTAGGTTGTGGGAAGCCACCAAGTGTGTGGTCATCACGCACAGCGGTGGTGGGACGCTCCTACGGCCGAGACCTGGGGAGCAATGACTATGCGCCCCGTCCTCCTGGAGGGAAGCGCACCTGGGACTCCAGGACACGGACGGCACTGTCCCCTGCCCTGGAGCTCACGGTCCAGCAAACCAGATGCGTCCACGCACGCACAGCAGGTTGTAGAGATGGGTGAAGGGGTGACTGAGGAGCTAGGGGCCCCCTTAGCCAGGGTCACCTCCGTCACCTGGAGACAAAGAGGGGCCTCAGAGGGGCACCTGGGTGGCTCAGTTGGTTAAGCGACTGACTGCCTTCGCTCGGGTCATGATCCCAGGGTCCTGGGATCGGGCCCCACGTCGGGCTCCCTGCTCGGCAGGGAGCCTGTTTCTCCCTCTCTCTCTGCTGCTTTGCCTGCTTGTGCTCTCTCGCTCTCTCTTCTCTGTCAAATAAATAAATAAAACCTTAACAAAAGGGGGGGCCTCAGAGACGGAGTCAGCTCCAAACCCAGAGAGGCCCATGGGTGTGCCTGGAGCCCAGCAAAGGGGAACAGGGGGAGGGGAAGACGCCCGCCACACAGGGCCTTGCTGGCGGCGGGGAGCTGGGGTTTTCTTCCAAGAGCCTTTGTGGGGCCAGGCGCGGGGGTGCCCTCCAGGGCTCCCAGGCACCGTGGGCTTCTCTCCAACCGGCATCGGGAGGAAGGCGTTCTGCGCACAAGAACCTGTGTGGGAGAATTTACAGATGGGGAAACTGAGGCCCGAGAGGGTACAGACATCGGGCAGCGACAGCGGCTGGAGCTGGAACTCAGCCCCCCTTCTCCCTCTCCCACCCAGCGGCGGAGGGGGTGGGGGTGGGGTGTCCCCAGCTTGGTGGGCAGTGACCAGGTGTGTCCAGCAGGGGGCAGCACGCCTCCTGTGCCCGGAGACCTGAAGCGTGAGCGCACAGAACGGCCCAATGGAGTAGAAAAAACAAAAGATCTAGACCAACGTTTTCTCCAAGGCTGGGGTCCTGGGTCTCTGAGGGGCTGGGGACCTGGGGCCTGGAATTCTAGGTCTCCAGAAAGGTGAGGATGTGGGTCCTTGAGGGTGGAGTCTGGGTGCAGGATTTCTGATCTCTGAGGGGCTGGGAACCATCCTCCTGCCGGGTCCACCACACAACATCCTATCCCCTCAGACGTGGACAGAGAAATCCCCAAATCTCCCAGCGCAGGCCTGGAATGTTCTCAGGATTCCTGGGATGGGGGGGCGGGGCTCAACCCCCTGGTCCCCGGGGGTGTGCTGGGATCTAGGGGGTGGTGGAGAGGTGTGAGCAGTGCACCTGGGAGGCCCCTCTGAAGAAAGGATGTGGACAAGCCAGCGACCGAACCCCCTCCCAGTGAGCCCCTCCAACCTCTCCCTCCATTCCCGCCACACCCAGAAGCAAAGCCAGCTCGCTCGCAGACCCCAAGGCTCCTGCAGAACCAGCCTCTTCCCATTTCATTTTTAAAAAAATTTTTTTAAAGATTTTATTTATTTATTTGACACAGAGAGATTAGATCACAAGTTGGCAGAGAGGCAGGCAGAGAGAGAGAGGAAGGAAGCAGCCTCCCCGCTGAGCAGGGAGCCCGATGCGGGGCTCGATCCCAGGACCCTGAGATCATGACCTGAGCAAAAGCAGAGGCTTTAACCCACTGAGCCACCCAGGCACCCACCTCTTCCCATTTCAAACCGGCCTTCCCTCTTCCGGTTGACAAACTTGCTGCATGGGTGGGGGTCAGGAAGGGGGGCCTGGAGGGGTGTGAGTGAGGGAGTGTATGTGACCGGGAGCTTAGGAAGGACCTCCCCCCAACCTCCACCCCCCACAACCTGCCCTGGGGGAGCTCCCAGTCCCTGGGGAAGGCCCATTTACTGTCGGAGCTCAGGGCTGTGGAAAGGGGGTGCAGAGGACCGTGGGGTGAGTGGATGAAAAGGCACATGAACAAAAAGCTCAGGTGATGGGGCTGGGCTCAAGATAGAGAGGTGGCGAGTCAGCAGGGGCTACGGGCGATGGAAGTCCAGGGCTCATGGAGAGGCAGAGAGAAGTCCCCGAGGGGAAACTGAGGCACGCCTGGGCAGGGCAGGAGAGCAGAGGCAAACAGAAGGGCTGCTCGTGGAAGAGATCTACTTCTTTCCATGGGCCCCTCCTTCGAGAACAGCCTGCAGAGGACCTCCGTGCGTGTCTGCGTGACAGTGTGTTTGTCTGTGTGTCTGTGCGTTTGGTTTCCTGTGTGTAGGTTCCTGTGTGTTTATGCGTGTGTTTGTCCGCGTGATTGTGTTCTGTGTGACTGTGCACACTGGGTGTGTCCATACCTGTGTGTCTACACTCCGTGTGTGGTTTCTGTGCACCTGCATGTGTTTCTCTGGGTATTTGTCTGCGTTTCTGTTTCTCTGCGGATGTGTGTGTCCTGCGCGTCTGTAGTCTTGTGCTGCGTCTGTGTGTGTGTGGATGTTGATGTGTGGTTCGGCTGTGTCGTGCGCTGTGTGTCTTTGTGGATGTGGTGTGTGGGTGGTCTGCTGGGGCGTCTGTCTCTGTGGTTGGCGGGTGTTGTGTTTGTCTCGGGCAATCTCGGCGTGTGTCTGTGGTTAAGTCGCCTAGAGACTGTTGGTCCCCACGTCTTCATGTGTCTCTGCTGGTGATGATGTCACATCACCTCGTGTGTGTGCATCTGTGTGGCTGCGTGTTGGGGGGCCCCCCAGCCCTGCATCCCTGCCGCTACTGAGTCACAGACGCTGTCACTTGGGCCCGATCCCACTTTCCCAGAGCACTGGGGTCCTGCAAGAGGCTATGAAGCTTCTGGGCCTGTCAGGGAGGAGCGGATCAGGACCCCGGGGCTTCCAAACTCCAAAGTGCAGCACCCTCCTCCATGGGGGAAGCTGAGACCCAAAAAGGGAGGACTGGGGAAGCCACAGGGTCAAGGTCAGGAGAGGCTGCAGGTCTCTCTGGGACCTGGGGCCTCCGGGGGAGGACCGTGTGGATTTCCCCTGGCCCGGAGCGGGCGGGGCACCAGCTCAAAGCTTTGAGGTTGCAAAGCCCCAGGGGAGCCCCCCCGGCAGCTGAAACATTGAGGACCAAAATCCAGGCATCTGGAGGGGTCTGCTCCGACGGCACCTCACGCCCCCCAGGTTCAGAACCCTCCAGTCTAAATTAGCTCTTCCCCAGGTACCCTAACCCTGCTTTCCATGCCCTAAAACTATCCCATGGATTTGTGAATTTGAAACTTGGTTTTTAGGCTGCATCCTGGATGAACCCTGAGGATGTGATGCTAAGTGAAATGAGCCAGATGCAGAAGGACACATCCCACAGGACCCCTCTCCCAGGAGGTCCCCAGAGGAGACCCGTCCCCAGAGACAGAGGGGTAGAGGGTAGAGCGTGTGGGCCAGGGCTGGGGAGTCCGTGCTTCCTGGGGACAGAGTCTCAGTTTGGGGAGATGGAAAGTTCTGGAGAGCGTGTGAGCCAGGGCTGGGGAGTCCGTGCTTCCTGGGGACAGAGTCTCAGTTTGGGGAGATGGAAAGTTCTGGAGAGCGTGTGAGCCAGGGCTGGGGAGTCCGTGCTTCCTGGGGACAGAGTCTCAGTTTGGGGAGATGGAAAGTTCTGGAGAGCGTGTGAGCCAGGGCTGGGGAGTCCGTGCTTCCTGGGGACAGAGTCTCAGTTTGGGGAGATGGAAAGTTCTGGAGAGCGTGTGAGCCAGGGCTGGGGAGTCCGTGCTTCCTGGGGACAGAGTCTCAGTTTGGGGAGATGGAAAGTTCTAGAGACGGCCGGTGGGGGAAGTGGCACCATGTGAGTGGCCTTGTTGCCACTGGAAATGATTGAAATGGTAAATTTTGTGTGACGTACAATTTAGCACAGTGAGAAACAAAACCTCCCTCACAAGAACTAGGACTTCATCTTGTTCTCAGAACCCAGCACCCAGTAGGCGTTCACATTGTGGTTGTTGAGTAGATGAAAGAGGAAAAGCGGTCATCCGTCCACAGCAGATGGAGAGAGAGAAGGAGACAGAAAGACTGAAGCCAGCACCTTCTCCTTTGTCTATGAATCATGAGTGATACTCAACTGGGGGTGATTCTTCCTGCCCCCCCCAGGAGGCATTCGGTGATGTCTGGAGACTAGGTGGAAGGGGAACTGCTGTTGACAGCTAGTGGGTGGAGGCCAGGGGTGCTGCTAAAGACCCTGCAATGTACAGGACATCCCCACCCCCCACAACAAGGAATCATCTGGTCCCAATGCCAACAGAGCTGAGAATGAAAACCCAGTTTTAGAGACACCTCCTCCTGCAAGTCCTCCTGGATTTGACACACCCACTGCCCTCCTGCACCCCACACACCCCCTTCCTTTCTTCCTTTTGCAACACCGGGAGAGATTGGTCGGGTGGGATAAGTTCAGGGCTGTGCCACCAGGATGGGGCTGGGGTCAGGGTGGACAAATTCCTTCATCACGTTTGCGTTGGACGCGGGCCCCTGTCCCAGGTGCTGAGGCTCTAAATTTAGCGGGGTGGATGCAGGCCCTCTCTGCACAGAGCACAGGTGAGGAGGGCTGGGGATCAGAACCTCCTTGGGGGTGAGTTGGGGTCGAGTAGGGTCAAGGTTGGGGCTGGGGTGGGAACCTGCCTGGGAATCACTGACGGTTGCTGCAGGACCCCTGATTCCTTCCTACGGATCCAGACCTGTGATGAGCGAGGGGGCCGCCCCAGGCTCAAGGATCCCAAACCTGAAAGAAGAACCGACACCCTCAGATCGGGGCCCACATCCGCACGGTTTCCTGTTTTTCCCTTAAAGTGAACAGAGCGGTGGTTTGATACCACAGAAGGGAAGGGGGGCTGAATCGCGTGACAGCTTTACTGCAGCTCCCCCTTCCGGGGGAGGGGAGTGGACATTTCACCCCCAAAGCATCCTCTTGTCTAGGTTGAGTCTTGGCAGGGAGCCAGCATCGCTGGATGGAAGGACACGGCGGGGATCGTGGGCAGCGGCGTGGACGGGGGACTGAGCGTGGGGCCCGCAGAGCCCCCATAAGCTCAAAAACACCAAACTGCACCCCCGCCCCATCCTCGGTTCATCACCCCCTACCCCGTCCTGTGTCCTCACCGCGACCTAACAGGGATTGTTCCCAAACTTTCTCCTCCTCCTTCCTGTGTCCTCACCACTAGGACAGCTCCACTGTCCCTCAGGGACTCCAACTGAGACCAGGTCGATTTTCACAACAGTTTCTGATACCTCCCCCTGCGCCCGTCTCTCCCCAAACCAACCTGGTTCTCTTCATTCCTGTAGCCGCCGCGCCAGACACCTCCTCCAGCACTTGGGCAAGGTGACAGCTCCCAGGGTCCCCACCTGGCCCCCATGACAACACCCAGCCCCCCCACCCCCGCCAAGACTCCTGCTGCCTTATGTCTAGCCCCTGTGACCTCTCTCTCTGGTGCTCTTCCCAACTTTAAATGACCATCCGGGGGCGCCGGGGCGGCTGTCTGTTAAGCCTCTGCCTCTGGCTCACCATCCCAGGATCCTGGGATCGAGCCTCGAGTCTGACTGCTCGGCGGGAAGCCTGCTTCTCCCTCTCCCTCTGCCTGCCACTCTCCCTGCTTGTGCTCCTTCTCCCTGTCCAACAAATAAATAAAATCTCAAAAATAAAATAAAATAAAGCGATCATCCTCCGTCAGTTGGCCAATCATGCAATGGGTCCGAATCCCCATGATTAGACCAGATCGAGGTTGAGGGGGACAGTCGGGGCCCCCGAATGAACAGCTTCCACCCAACAGTCATTCACTCGAGAGATACGAATGAGGGTTGCCCTTCGGTGCTGCAAACAGTGTGACGGACGAGGAAGACATTTCAGCCAGACTCCTCCCCGGCCCAGCCCTAGCTGGGAAGTGGGACACAGGGGCACGGGCGGGCATCTTCCCATCCAGGGATGGGGGCTTGGCACGGGATGTTCCCCAAGCCAGACCAGAAAGATGGTTAAAGATCAGAGGATACGTTTTCCGGAGGAAGAGCAGGATGTGAGGTGTCAGGAAGTCCCCATAAATACAAGGCCAGGTGCATGGCGGTTAGAGTTGCAGACTTGGGACCCAGGCTGCCTGGGTTCAAATCCCTGCTTTGCCATTAATGAGCTGTGTGACTTTGGGCAAGTTACCTAACCTCTCTGTGCCCCATGTCCTTCACCACTAAGGCGGCATGAAGAACAAAAGCATCTACCTCGCAGCTTGTTTGTGGACATTAAATTGTTTTCCGAGGACACTGGGTGCTGTGCACTGGGCACTACTAAATTCAACCATTGAACAAGACCGTCAGTATTTGACCAAGATGTTATGTGATCTCATGGATCTTTCTAGTCACTTCGGTTCAGTCCTGACTCTCGCACTTACCTCCTGCCGCGCTCTGGGAATGCGGCTTAGCTAGCATCTCTGAACCTAAGTTTGCTCACCTGAGTGATGGAGGGAGCTATTAATAGTACGGACTTTACCGGGGTGCGGGGAGCCCCTGGGAGGCCATGCGTGTGACATGGTTACCCAGCTGGCGAGCCCATAATTAGGTCTGTGAAAATAGAAGCCGTGGGTGGGTCTGCTTTCAGAAGAAACTCTCTCTCCAGGTCAAGCTCCTCACTGCGGCTGCAGCGGCCCCGCCAGCTAGCCCCGACGGGCCGGGACAGCGACACGCTCACAGCTCACGTGAGTGCGTGATACGCATGAGTGTGTGAGTGTGTGAATGTGCGTGCACACGGGTGACCCTGTGTGTGTCGGGGCTGGCCCTCGGGAGTGGACAAGGAAGGCTCCCTGGAAGAAGCGACCTCCGGGCTGAGTCTTGCGGGCTACGCAGGAAGAGCTCCGTATGAGGGAAGGGCCGTGGGCGGCATGGATGGGGTCGCCGGAGGTGCAGGGTCCTGGTCTGGGGAAGGGGAAGCCAGGGCCTGGCATGACAGCAAGGAACAGATGAGCTTGGAGGGTGCGCTGGGGGCTGGCCGCGGGGGGCCGTGGAGAGCCGAGGAAGGCCGGAGGCAGGGCTGGGAGCTCTGGTGTTAGATAGAGGGACCAGGAGACACCCCCCAGGAGGTCGTGTCCCCCCCACACACAGTGACTGAGCAAAGAGGCTCCAATGTCCCATGTCCTGGGTTCAAGTCCCGGGCCCACCACTGTGAAACATGGACGAATGACTTTCTTGGTGCCTCAGTTTCCCCAGCAGCCCACCGAGAGGTTAACCAAATAGTGACTCTGTGCCAGGGCCTCGCACACCGCCTCGGTCTTCATCCAGTGGAGGTGGCCCTGTCTCCCCTGGTGGACAGATGAGCCAACTGAGTCGTGGATTCAGGGAGAAGCCGGGACTCAGCTCCATGTCTGTCCGGCGTGGGTTTAGGCAGGTTGGGTGGCGGGATGGTGACACCTCCGACCTCTTCCACGATGGTGAAAGATCCAGTTTGAGCCGGCGTGAGTCAGAGCCTGGCCACCACGCGTCTCCACGTCCCCAAGGCTCAGAGAGGGGAAGCGACTTGCCCAGAGTCGTACAGCAAGAGAGGCAGCCTGTGACCTCAGAAAAGAGGCTTGTCTGACCCCCAAACTCACAGTCGTTGGCACAGTCTTTAAAGTCAAGAGACTTTTTAAGATGTGTTTATTTATTTGAGAGAGAGAGAGAGAGAGAAAGAGAGAGAGTGAGTGAGCACTCGCGCACACAGGCTGGGGGAGGTGCCGAGGAAGGGACTTCCAGGCAGACTCCCCGCTGAGCCCGGACCCCGACTCGGGGCTGGATCTCTCGACCCTGAGATCATGACCTGAGCGGAAACCAAGAGTTGAACACCCACCCGGGCGCCCCAAAGTCAAGAGACTCTCAAGATGCCTTGGGCACGTTGGCAGAGGAGGAAGCTGAGGTCTGGTGGTGGAGTTTCTGCACCTCCCAGCAGACGCCTGATAAACGTTTAGGACCTGAAGACCCACTGTGTGCGTGCTCACTGAAAGCCTCGCACACAGGATTATCTCATTTGATCCTCCCACGATCTCCCGAGTTGGGTGTGATCATCGTTCCCATTTTACAGAGGGGAAACGGAGCCTCGGAAAGGGGGGCTCCCAGACCAAGTTTGCGCGGGCAGCAATAGGAAGGAGCTGATTCTGTGTTCGGTGCTATGTGCCAGGCCTTGTCCAGAGCACTTTGCATATTCATGAGGAGCACTTCACTGCCCTAGGGCAAAGGTATCCTTAACGTTGGCTTTTTATGGATGAGGAAGTCAGTTTTGAGGTTCAGTCGCTTGCTACATTTATCGAGCACCTGCTGTGCACCCGTGTGTGCCGGACTCTGGGGCGTCCATCTCTGGTCTCAGGCCTGTGACCCTCCATACCAGCTGCATCTCCCACTTAAATGCAATACTGACTGCTGGCCATGGGCTCAACAAAATCAGCCGATGGTCACTGATGCTTGTCTGGAGCCTGACATCTAACCTTCCTGCTCGTCAGAACCCAGATCCTGGCCGGAGCTATTACCTGTTAAGGAGACTGCATTGTCAGGTGGTGAGCAGCCCGTCACTGGGAGAATCCAAGCAAGACTGCCATGGAGGAGCATTCATACTCAGGTGAGAGGACTCTCTGGAACTGACACTGGCAAAACCAAGCACCTGACCCCTTACCTTTCTCCCAGGAGAGAAGAGTGGCTCCAGGGTCTCTCTCTGGGAAGAAGGCCCAGCCAGGGGTGAGGGGGAGGTGGGTCCTGACTGGCCTTCTAGGCACAGAGCCAGGCAGGAGAGGGAAGCCACAGGCCCCTCCCTTCCCTGACTCAACGCCCTCCAACAAAAAAACCCGCTCCAGCTGGGGTGCTGGGAGCCCAATAGAACTGGAAGCCAAGTAGCACGGGGACTCGGAACGAGGGGAGTTCGGCCTGATGAATCCTCACAGCCAGGGCGAGGGGAGGGGGCCCGGCTCCATGGTGGGGCCACAAGGTAGAGTCCTGGGGGACCCAGGGGTTGGGGTGAGGCCCCCGGGGCGGTGTGGGGGGGGTCTGGACATCCGGGGAAAAGGCTAGGGAAGAGCTCGGATATTGAGGAAGAACTGAGACCCGGGGTCCTGTGTTTGGGCCAGGACCGGGGCGAGGGTTGGCGGTCCGAGGGGAAGCAGGGCCCAGCTCTCTGGGCACGAGGCTGGAGATGTAGCGAGGGCGTGGGCGGGGGTAACTGAACCCAGAAGAGGGAAGAGGATCACGGGTGAGACCTGGGTGGGCGTCAGCCAGCGGATGAGTGGTCCGTGGAGGAAAAGTCTCAGCTTCTGGTCCTGGGCCTGTCTTTCTGGATGACAGAGAGCAGGCAAGGTGCGCCGGGGAGCCTGGGGGTCCCCTGAGATCCACTGCCTTCGTGCGGGCTCTGGACAGGCTCCCAGGACTCAGGGGCCCTGGGTGATGGGGAGACGGGTTTGGCCGAGCCCAGTCTCAACCTCCCCCCTCTGGCTCTCTCCCCAGACCCGGCAGAGTTCCCAAAGTTTTCCAGAAGGCGGCGGTGCTGTGGGCAGGGAGTGCAGCTGGCGCTGCTGGGGCTGGCCACCGTCCTGCTGTGGGCCGGGCTGCTGACCCTGCTGCTCTTCTGGCGTGAGGACCCCCCCCCAGCCCCACGCAGTCTCCCTGTTGTGCTCCTTTCCAGGAGCCCAACACACCCTCGGAGTCCGGTTTTCCCATCGTGTCTCCTGCCTTGTCCCTACCAGTCCCCTCCCAAGCCCCTCCTGCCCACCTTGAGAGCTCCCCACCCCGTCCGGCACCCCTGTCTCCCGCCCTTTCCACACCTCCCGCACGGGATGCCCGAGGCCTCCATCCCCAGCTGACAGGTGGGGCGTGGGTGGTTGGGGGGCACCTGGAAACCCGTCTCTTCCCCGCTCTTCCTCCTCCCCAGATTGGGACACTGTGCAGAATCTGAAACAGCTAGAAGTAACCGCTGCCCAGAACGGTACGGAGGGGCCAAGTTGGGGAGGGGGTCTCTTGTCCTGCTTCTGCCACTGGCCACTGGGGGACGTGGGAGAAGGTCTGGGCTCCAGTGTCCCCCCCCAAACTGGGGGTCAGCCTGCATTTCCCCTCCCCTGGGGGTGAAAACCCAGAGACTCTTGGAGGCGAGGGGGCTCTCAGGAGCACCTGCTGGAGAAGTCCTGTGTAATTGCTCCAGGCCTCAGTTCCCTCACCTGTAAAATGGGCATCACCTCAGGGCTCTCGGGGCAGAAACAAGCTAAGCCTTGTGAAGCACTTAGACCCACGTCCAGTGAGCTTTCAAGAAATGCCCGCTTGGGCGACTGGGTGGCTCAGTGGGTTAAGCCTCTGCCTTCAGCTCAGGTCATGATCTCAGGGTCCTGGAATCGAGTCCCGCATCGGGCTCTCTGCTCATCAGGGAGCCTGCTTTCTCCTCTCTTTCTGCCTACCTCTCTGCCTACTTGTGATCTTTCTCTCTCTCTCTCTCTCTCTCTCTCTCTCTGTTAAATAAATAAATAAATAAAATCTTTAAAAAAAAAAAAAAAGAAACGCCCGCTAACTTTACGTTTCATTCTGGGCGGGGGAGGGTACATGTGTTCATTCTATTCTTGCCTGCATTTTCCTGAGTACTTTTGCCCCAAAAATGAAAAACGAAAATCTTCAGGTCCTGTGACCATGGGAGGGGGCCCTGCACTTGGGGCCGGGGGCGGGGAGCGACTGGCGAACCTGGCTTCCTGGCTCCTGAGGGCACATCTCTCCTGCCGCCCCAGTCTCTCGGGTTTCCAAGGACTTGGAAAGACACAACGGTGACCAGATGGCCCAGAAATCGCAGGGTGAGTGCCGTCAGCTCGGGTCTAGGAGGAGGAGAGGGGTGGGGGTTGGGGAAGCCTGGATTAACTTGTGGGCACAGTGCTCTAGAACACCTGTGAACTCCAAAATGAGAGGTGACCCTGAAGACATGGGGGCCGGGGGGGCTGGGAGATGGGGGAGGGCCCCGAGGACTTGCTTGCCACTGAGCCCCCTCCCCTGCAACCAGCTGCCCAGGTCTCACAGAGCATAGAGGAAATCCGAGCTGAACAGAAGAGAATGAAAGCTCAGGGTGAGAAATTGGGGGCGGGGGGGGGAGATGCGGGGAGAGCTAGAGCTGGGAGGGACCGTGAGGCTGAGGGCTCCCGGACCCCCAACTCTGACACCAGCCCACCCCATCAGACTCCGAGCTCTCCCGGAACCTGGATGGACTTCGTTCGGACCTGAGCAACCTCAAGTCCCTGAGTGAGTCTTGGGAGGGGATGGGGGCGTGGGGGGGGGGCTGCCAGTTCATCTCTGACCGCTGTCTCCCACCCAATCACCCAAGGCTTGAACGAGAGACACGCAGCCTTACATTCACTGGAAAGACTCCAGCAGGAGGTGCTAAAGCTGTGGATAGAGCTGCACGCATCCAACGGTGAGTTGGTGTGTTAGCGCGTGCATGGGACACACGGGGTACGGTGACGTGGGAGGGACGTGTGCACGGGACCACGTGGATGGCAGAGTCCGCGGGGGACACACGAGCATTTCTTCCCGAGTCCAGCTCCTTCCCTGCACGTACGTGGAGCAGGTGCGGGGGGCGGGGCGCTCGAACACTTTTTTCCTCCTCAGGTAAAAGCATGGTTTCACCATCTCTGGGTTCTCTTTGCCTCTCTCTCCTCTGCCCATTGTGGCTCAGCAGAGAGTCATCAGCACCAAGTCCTCAGCCACAACCGTCCTGGAAGACTGTCTGACCCAGCTGGGGCGGAGGCGGGGGGGAAGGAGGGTCACCTCTGCAGCGATGGGGGCGATGCTGGTGGTCATGAGGGGCGGGGGCCGGGGGGGCCGCCCCAGCAGGCTGCAGGAAGAGCAGACATTCACTGTGCCTTGAACCTGGGATAGGAACCTGGGCATTCCTGCCCTGATGTCCTCCCCACCCTCACCCCCCCACCTTGACTTTTGGTTTTCCACCTCTGGGAAGCCCCAGCTGCCCCAAGTGGCAGAGAAAAGAGGAAGGCTCTGTGCTTGGTGTGAAGGAGTCCAGTCCCCTGGGACATTGTGTGGCTGTGGGAATCCCAGCAAGAAACCCGGCTGTGGTCCCTCTGGGGAGGGCTCTGGACCACGTTGACCCTGATGGAT
This sequence comes from Ailurus styani, assembly GCA_002007465.1. NCBI lineage: Eukaryota > Metazoa > Chordata > Mammalia > Carnivora > Ailuridae > Ailurus > Ailurus styani. The sequence goes on from LNAC01000276.1 coordinate 5,813,579, forward strand.
GACCTTTCGATTCCTACCCAGTCCCTGGGGAGGCCCGGGGTCTGAGCCCAGCTCCAGGGCTGTCTCTCGATGACTACGCAACACGCAGCCAGGGCACTTTCCTCGAAGTTTTCTTCTGCCCCCTCCCCCGGCCAAATTTAATTTCTTTAGTTATGTGAAGAGAGAGAGCATGAGCAGGGGGAGGAGCAGAGGGAAAGGGACAAGCAGACTCCCCGCTGAGCACAGAGCCTGATGCGGGGCTCGATCTCACGGCCCCAAGATCATGAGTCAGATACCCAACTGACTGAGCCACCCAGGCACCCCCCATCAAAATTTTCCTCAAGGGCCCAGAGATACTCTCTTCCTGTTTTACTGTGGCCCACTCCCCTGCACCAAGGGTCACATATGGGTCACCGGTTCATGGGTCAGAAACACATCCTGCTTTGTTCCTCATGGAGGTTGTGGACCCCAGACCCCTAAAAAATTCCACCAAAGCTATGGAGCCCTCTCTTCCTATCATTCCAAGAAAATCTATTCTAAATCAAGAGTGAGTCAGCCCACTAATAGTGGGTTTAACCTTGCACCTGGGAGGGCTGGGTGGTGGCGACAGTGCCCAAGAGTTTCCTTAGGGTGGGGACAAGATGGACAGAGACCAAGGTGGGCTCAAGGTCAAGGCCAGGCGGACCCAGCCCTCCAGGACCCCCCTCCATAAGCTCTCCCGACCAATTCCTCCAACTGGACAAAAATCATCTCCATTTCCCCAAACGTGGCAAGAGTCTTGTTTTGGGGGTGCCGGTAGCAAGGGTGCCCAGGGCTGTTATTGGAGCCGTTGGTGGGGACAAGACACGAGGAAAGTGATGCTGGCGATCTTGGCCTCACCCCGTCGGCACTGGTGGTGGCCGTGGTAGTGGCAGCGGAGGGAGGTTGCTGGCCATCCTGGGCCCCTCTGGTGATGATGGTGGTGACGAAGAGGTCGCCGGCACGGGTTGGTGTTCGTTGCCGTGGTGTTGGCAGTTGAGGTGCTTCTGACCGTGAAGGGGTTTGTGGTGATGACAGACCACGCTTGGTGGCTGAGGGGCCACTGGCCACGGAGCTGGTGACGTGGGGATGCCGACGGTGACTGATACGCTGCCGGCTGCGGGTCTGTGTGGGGCTGGCGCTGCGGAGGCTGAGGTGCCGCTGGCCAAGAGCCCCTTGATGTTGGTGTCCGTGGGGGGCACTCCGCTCCGGTCGGGGTCTCTGTGACGTCGCTGCCGGCTGTGAGGCGCTCCTGCCGGGGAGCTGCTCTTGCCCAACGGCGGCAGAGCTCCGGGGAAGGCAGCCTGCGAGACTTTGTTAGGCTCTGGGGTGGGTCTGCTTTCAGCCCGGACCCCAGGGGTGACTCCAGGAGAGACGCTGCCACCCGCTCTGCCTGTCGTACCCACGGTGCCGGCCACAGCGCCAGCCACAACACCAGCCACAACACTCACCACCACGGCGCCAGCCACCACACTCACCCCCACGGCGCCAGCCACAGCATCCACCACAGCGCCAGCCACAGTGCCAGCCACAGTGCCAGCCACCACACTCACCACCACGGCGCCAGCCACGCCATCCACCACGGTGCCTGCCAGGGTGCCGACCACAGCGCCAGCTACAGTGCCAGTCACAGCATCCACCACGGTGCCCGCCATGACACCCTCCACGGCATCTGCCACGGTGCCCCCCACAGCTGCCCCCCTGAGCCTCTCCTCCACCTCAGGCTCCACATGTAACACGTGCCCCGAGAAGTGGGTCAACTTCCAGAGGAAGTGCTACTACTTCGGCGAGGAACCCAAGCGGTGGATCCAGGCCCGGTTTGCTTGCAGCAAATTGCAAGGCCAGCTGGTCAGCATCCACAGCCAAGAGGAGCAGGTGAGCCTGAGCTGGGGGGCGGGGGGGGGGCGGGGGGTCCGCACTTCGACCTCTTGTGCGGCGGGAGGGCCCCGGGCACGACTCCCCAGCCCCTCGGATCCTGTCCTGCTCCCCAGGGCTTCCTGGCCAAACACGCCAACAGGAAGGGCACCTGGATTGGCCTTCGGGACCTGGACAGAGAGGGGGAGTTTATCTGGATGGACAAGGGCCCCCTGAACTATAGGTGAGCAGGGGGAATGTAAGGGAGACCGAGGCCCCGACTCAGAGAGGGGGTACCTGTCTGCGATGGCCGGCCTGGGGGGGCGGGCAGACCCGGGTGGGGGTGAGGGCATGCAGGGGGCGGGCATTCCTGCGCTGCAGGGATGGGGCGGGCAGGCCCAGACTCTGAGGGATGCGTCTAGGCTGGAGGCATGAGGGCTCCTTCCCGTCCCCCTGAACCCTCTGACCCAAAGCCTTCCGCCTCAGCAACTGGCGGCCGGGGGAGCCCAACAACGCGGGCCAGGGCGAGGACTGTGTGATGATGCAGGGCTCCGGGCAGTGGAATGATGCCTTCTGCAGCAGCCGGCTGGACGGCTGGGTGTGTGACCGGATGGCCACGTGCTGACCGCCCGGACGCCCCCTCGGCCCCGCGGGGGTTCACCGGGCCCTGCTCCGGGACCCACACCCTGACAGTCCCCAGCCCCCCTGCCAGGTGCACCCCCTGCGTCGCACCCCCGCCTCAGACACAGGAGCAGCCAGGCCCGCCGCGGGGCTCTGAGGACCCTCAGCCATTGATAGCTCAGGTCCCGGCCGCATTTTCTCCTGCCCAAGCGGAAGAAGGGCTGTGGGCCCACCCCCAGCTCCTGCCACCTCCCCAGAGGGCCCGTCCCCGGCTCCTCAGCCCAGCTGGCTGTCACCATGTCCCTGCCTTCAAGTGCTCAGAGTACCCGCCTCAGAACTTTCTGGAGAGCAGGGGTGGATGCCGCAGGCCCCTGTGTGCTTCCTCTGTCGGGCCCACCCACCGTCCGCTGGAGTCAGGAGTAGACCACGCCCCAGCCCACCCCTGGCCTCCCCGGACGCAGCCCCCGGGGCCTAGGCCCCCCAGGGAGAAGACCCCAGGCTCAGGCAGCCAGGCTCCCTACCCAGCCCATGTCAATATAATGGGGTGAGGAGGACCCCTTCCCAGGAGCCTCGCTGGCTCTTGTCTGCAGACGCAGGAGCTGAGAGTTCCAGAACCTGCTGTCTGAGGCCACCTTGGAGTGTCCAGAACAACTGAAATGGCATTTGTACCTCCCCACTTGCCCCGGCGCCCCCACTCCTAGTTTCCTACAAGAAGCATTTACTAGACAGGGCTGGAGATGAAGACTCTGGAGTCCAGTGCAGCTGAGAATGCCCCTAGACCCCCAAGAATACTTCAGGGCCAGGCAGTGGGCGACCCTGAGCCAGCCTGCAGGCAGGAGGGCTGCCCCCCTCATGAGCCCCCACATGAGACGTGCTCGGAATGGGCCTGGTGCACGGAAGGCCCTGGGGAAGTGAGGGCAGGCCCGCAGGTGGCCTGGTCACCCGGTCCAGAGGTATTGGGAGGCGTATGTGACACCAGCCCCAGGTCTGGCCCAGGTCAGGCCCTGCACCAGAGGCTGAGGAGGGAGGCAGGCCAGGATCACAGGACACCCTGCATTAAGCTCCTCTCCCGCCCACCCCACCCCCAATTCCTGGCCTAGAAGAGGAAGACCCAGACTGTTCACGTGCTTCTCAGGCCCCCTAGAGGGGACTCCACGAGGAGAGGCCCCTGCCGGACCATGTGGGACCTGGGAGTCAAGGCCCGGGCCAAGGGGGCTGGGGAGGGCGCTATAGTGGCCCCCGAGGGGGCCGGGGTAGAGCCAGGCCCAGGTTACCTGTTGTCTAGCCACCGTTCACCGGATTTCCACCTCCTCCAGACGCCCCCTTGGCACTGCAGGCCAGTGTATAACCCCCCACCCCCACTCTGCCACTCAGGCCAGCAATGGGGTCACACTCGGCACCTGTTTCCCTCACTGCCCCCTCCGAATCCTCAGGGAAAGCCATGTGCAGAATCTGCCCACTTCTCACCACCCCCAGCAACCGCTTTGGTGTAGCCCCCATCCTAGCTTGCCTCGCTTTCCTTCTTCACTGCCTCACACCTTCCAGAAGTCTCCTTCTGGCTCTGAGAAAAACAAAACAACAGACCAAAGTCTTACAGGGTGCTTTGCAATTGCAGAATCCCTGCAACTTGCCTTGTCTCCCCAGCTTCACCTCTGCTCGCCCCTTCCCCAACCCCAGCACCCGCACCAGCCTCTTCGCTGGCACTTGCGCTTGGAGGCTCGCTCCTGCCTCAGGGCCTTTGCACATGTCCCCTCCCCCACTTGCTCCTCAGTGAGGGCTATCCTGGGCTCCCCCTCCCTCCCATTGAAAATGACACCCCTGACTCCAGATCCCTTTTATCTCACCCTACCTTCTCACTGCAAACTCTTTCCCTTCCGAGAAAATGTGTCATTCACCGATCTGTGTGTTCTCACCTCCCATGGGCCTGAATGTTACCCTCAGGGGAGCAGAAGCTTCTGTTTTGTTCTCAGCTGTGACCCCTGCACCTGACCCATAGTAGGTGTTCAATAAACATCTGTCGAAAAATGAATGTGTGTCTGTGGGCAAATGACCTCTTCTCTCAGAACCTGCCTTGTGGTCTCTTAAATGAGGGCAGGCATGACGCCTGCCTGCTTCACCAAGGGCTGGTGTTGGGTTCCTCTTCCTCACTCCCCACCCCACACCCTGGCTGGGGCTTTGGTAGACACTGTGTTTGCAGCCCAGAGCGTCCTGTCGGAGCTGCTGCGATGGGAAACCTGCCAGATCTGTTCTTCTGGGTGCTCCACCCGCACTCTTAGAGGTCATCCCACACCTCCCTTGTCCACAAGTCCCTCCTCCCCCTCAGCAGGGAGAAACAGACCCCGGGTCCTGTCCCAGCCAGCCGGCCGGCGCCCCGGGGAGCAGCCCCTCTGCCCCGCCCACTCTTTCTCTTCCCTGGCATCCTTCGCTGTTGAGCCTCTGGGTGCAGCTGGCTGGCCCGTTCCTGCGTCCCTTGCTTCTGCAATGTGCCCCTCACCCAGCGGGCCCCAGAAGCCACTCTCCAGGGGCTCTGGGGGACACCTCAGGCTGCTAAACCCAGGGACTCCTGCAGCGCCCCCCCCCGGCTTTCCAGGGAGCCCCGGCTCACGCCTCAATCCTGTGGCTTCCATCCCTGCCCGGACACTTAGACAGCCCTCCTGGACTCCAGATCTCAAATCATGGTTAGCCTCCTAGAAACAGCCCCCTCACCCAATTCAGACTGCCACCCTGATCACCCCCTCCCCCAGCTCCCTCGGGGCCCCTTCCCTCCCCCAGCCAACAGCTATTTCCTGCCCACGACCGTCCCAGGGCTATACATGGTGGCTGCCCATGTCCTTTGCCGGGGGCTGGAACTGCACCCTGATCAGACTCGGCACCCAGGCTCTCCCCACCTCAAGCCGACCTCCACAATGCACCCCAAAAAGCAACGGAGACTGCATCCACTCCACCCCTAAATCCTCCGTCAACAGTAAGGGGACCCAGGCAAGGGGACCTGAAGTTCTCTTTCACGTCAGACTTGTTCAAGTCTGGGAGGAGGGGAAGGAAGGAAGGGAAATTTGAACAAGCCCCCCCATCCCCCTCCAAAATCTGGCAGAATTTACCTTGGGGAGGAGGAGTGATCAGGAACTCGGGGAGAGTGGTGGGTCAAAAGGAAAGAATCGGCTGCCTTAAGTGTCATAGTTTACTTTTTAAACAAGAAACACACGAGCATCGGCTGGCTGGGTTGGTAGAGCACCCACTCTTTTTTTTTTTTTTTTAAAGATTTTATTTNNNAGCAGAGAGCCCGATGCGGGCCTCGATCCCAGGACGCTGAGATCATGACCTGAGCCGAAAGCAGAGGCTTTAACCCACTGAGCCACCCAGGCGCCCGAGCACCCACTCTTGATCCTAACCAGGGTTGCTGAGTTTGAGCCCCATTGGGTGGAGATTACTTAAAAATAAAATCTTTAGGGTGCCTGGGTGGCTCAGTGGGTTAAAGCCTCTGCCTTCGGTTCAGGTCATGATCTCAGGGTCCTGGGATCGAGGCCCGCATCCGGCTCTCTGCTCGGCGGAGAGCCTGCTCCCTCCTCTCTCTCTGCCTGCTTCTCTGCCTACTTGTGATCTCTCTCTCTGTCAAATAAATAAATAAAATCTTAAAATAAATAAATAAATAAATAAATAAATAAATAAATAAATAAATAAAAATAAAATCTTTAAAAATAAAATAAAGGGGTGCCTGGGTGGCTCAGTCAGTTAAGCATCTACCTTCGGCTCAGGTCATGATCCCAGGGTCCTGGGATCGAGTCCCGCATCGGGCTCAATGCTCTGCAAGAAGCCTGCTTCTCCCGCCAAACAAAGTCTTTAAAATAAAAATAAAATAAAACAAGGGCGCCTTGGTGACTCAGTTGGTTATGCATCTGCCTTCAGCTCAGGTCATGATCCCCGTCCGGGTCCTGGGATCGAGCCCCGCATCAGGCTCCCTGCTCAGCGGGGAGTCTGCTTCTCCCGCTCACTCAAGTAAATAAACAAAATCTTAAAAAATAATAGTAAACAATGAACATAAATGTGTTCATAGATCATCGATATTAACTTCAGAATATCGTAGGCGCCCGGATGATTCTGAGGTAAGTCACCCATTTCCTCAGGTCTCTAGAGGCAGAGTTCTCAAGTGTGGCCCCTGGAGCATCAGCAGTTCCTGGGAACTTGTTAGAAATGCAAATCCTCAGCCAGCCCAGATCAGCAGAGTCTGAAACTCTGGGGGTGGGGTCCAGGCACCCCAGTCGCACCATACTCTTTGCCCTAGGGCACTGCTTCTCAAAATAAGGTACCCAGGAATCCCCTGGGGATCTTGCTAAAATACAGACTCGCGGCTGGCAGGCCTGAGGGTCTGCACGTGAACCAGCCCCCAGAAGGTACTGCTGCCGCCCGGCCTGAACCGCACTGTGAGCAACAACGGTCTAAAGCAGGGGTCAGCCTCTATTTTCTGGGCATACAGCCATACCCAATCCTTGACCTACTGCTGTCTACACCGCAGGGTGGCTGGACAGAGTGGCAGCGTCTCCCATCTCCAGCCGCACTGAAACTCCTGCAGGCTCACCCCCACGCTGCCCCTGGCCTCCCCCTAGCCCAGCTGGATGGGACCCCTCCACGGTATCATAAACACGCTTTCCGGTCTTGGCCTCCCTCCCCCGCCTGAGGCAGGCACCGGGGGTCAAGGTGTCGGGTGGATCTGTGCGGCCCCCACACAAGACAAGAGACACATTTGGGAAGGGGGCATTCTTTATCTCCCGCGGGGTCAGCGGCCCTCCAGGGCCCGGTCTCGGGCTATGACCGCCTCCTCAAACTTGATCATGAGTGTGGTGCCCTTGTGCCAGTGCGCCGTGACCTTGGCGGGGAAGCCGCTGTGCGTGAGCACCGCCTCCACGATGCCCGCCGTGAAGCTGGCACAGTTGAGCGTGCTGTTCTCCTTGGGCACCGAGATGTAGGTATTGATGAGCGGCTCCCGCTCGATGATGTAGAAGGTGCGGGCGTCATCGTTGGCCTGCTCCAGCTTGTCGGCCTCCTTGCCGAACAGCGCCTTCCACACGGCGCCCTTGACGAAGAGCAGAGCACCCAGCACCTTGGTCTCGCGCCGGGCACCCTTTTCGCGAGCCACCAGCGCATCGAGGACGCGGGCGCCCACCTGGCGGCCCAGGGCGGCCAGGCGCGCCTGCAGCTCGGCCACGGAGAAGACCCGGCTCTGGCAGTGCTGGACCAGCTCGGAGAAGAGCAGCGCGAAGGCGCTCAGGCTCACCTCGGTGCGGGGCCGCACCAGCGCGCGCTCCAGCAGCGCAGACTTCCCGCGCGTGAAGCGCGCCTCCATGCTGCCGCCGCCCTGCTGGGACACAAGGAGCGGCGTGTCGGGGGCGGGGGAACGTGGAGGAGCACGGCCCCCCTGCACCCTCTTGGTGTGCGCCATCGCCGACCTCCCACGTAGGAAAAGAAGAGGGGAAGGAAAGGGGGCATCCACCTGCAGGTAAAGCGCGCCCCCTCCAGCGAAGGAAAATGGGGAAAGGAGTAGTTTACACCTTTGGCGAAAAGAGGATTGGGTGGGGGGAAGTGGGAGGACACAAGAGGGAGACCAGAGGGGGCACCGGAAACCAACCCCACCTTCGAGTTCCAGGTGATCGCTCCCACGTAACAAGCACCCTCGTGCCCCCTCTGCCACCTGCGGGAGCAACGAGAGACCTAGTGCATGGGGGAGGGGGCGTCAGACCTAAGGCAGGGAGGGGACAAGGATGGGGGGGCCGTCAGAAGTCTCGGGCACTGTCCCCAAGCCTCCAGCAGCGACAACGCTGACTTCCTGCAGATGAAGAGCACTTCCCCGCCCCTGCCCCGCGGAAAGTCAAAGAAACCAGAGAGGGGAGTAGGGTGTGTCGAGACCAACAGCTGGGAGGCTTTGGGGTTTCGGGAAGGACAGAGTACACGGGACAAGCCAAGGAAAGGGCTGACAGCGCCCATCTGGCACGAAGCACGGCTCCTTGAAGATGCGGATGAGCCTTCGTTTGCAAGGAAGACTGGAGGCGGCCGCAGAGAAGGCGTTGGGAAGCCCTCCATCTCCCTGCCCTCCAGAAAGGTGGCATGACCGTGGGAGACAAGGTGGAGGAGGCCGACTGTGAGACCCGGGGGAGCCAGGAGGGGGCGCTGTGATCCTCCCATCCTAGCGCACCCAGCCCGTGGTCGGTGCAAGAGACGCCGAAGGGGCTGTGGGAGAAAACCCGGAGGGGGACTGAGACCTCCACGGCGCCGACCTGCGGTGAGGGTGGGGAGGAGGAGCGGATGGGGGATCCCAAGGGCGCCGTGACACCCTCTCCCCCGCCCCTCCGCCCCTCGCCCCCGCTCGTGTGAAGCCGCTGCCCAGGGTGGGGTCGGGAGAAGGAGCTGAGAAGCCTGTTCCCACTGCGCAGGAAGGGGCCGGGGGCCGGCGGGGTCTGGGGATGCTGGGACTGTCCCCAACGAGGTCTGCGTGGGGAACGGGAAGACCAGCGCGGGGGCGGGGGGTGCAGGAGCTCCAAGACGCCCCCCAGGTGCGCATCCGTCTACACCGGGAGGGCCCAGCGCGCGAGACGGGAGGGGAGTGTTGGGCGCCCCCCTCGCCGGGCTGCGATGGGAGCCAGCAAGCTAAGCCGCGGAAAGGCCGGAGCCCCGGGACCCCCGCGCCAGCGTGGACCGGGCAGAGGGGCCGGGGAGGGACCCACCCTCCTCACGGACCCTTTGCGTGGGCCGAAGCGGACGGAGCGGGGGTCGCGGACGCCGAGACCGTAGCCCAGGAGCCCCAGGCGCGCGGGAGGCTGGGAGGGGGGGTCCCCGAGCGGGCGAGGCCCGGCGCAGGTAGGGGTCGCGGGCGGGCGGGGTCTCACCAGCGTACCGCGGCCGTCGGTTTGACCGAGTTGCTTTACGGCGCCGTAAAAGGCCTCGAGTGCGCAGACGCCGCGGCGGGGGTGAGGCTGGGGGCCGGGCTCGTGGGCGGGGCGCGCGCGCCGGCGGAGATTCCGGAGAGCGGCCGCCAGGGGGCGCGCGCGTTCGGCGCGCCGGACCGAGGGGTGTGGCCCTCAGGCCAGGGGCCGGGCTGGCTTGCGTTGGCCTGTTCTTGGACAAACAGGTGCGCGACGGCCCCCGTTTCGGGGGCACGCATTTGACGAGGGGCCCCCGTGTCTGTCTCAGGGCCCATAGGTCTGTTTGTCCTAGAGGAACACCTATGTCTTGGACACACATTGTGTGCATTTACCCAGGTTCCTGTTCTCTTAAGGGACATGTACCCACGAGCGGGGGTGGGGGGAGGGGCACAGGGCACTTAGGGGCGTGTGCACTCACGGCCGCACGCTCAGGGGGCATATACGCTCAGGAGCGCAGTTACTCCCGAGGTACCCGCTTGTGGGCCCACCTACACTTAGGGAGACGCTGTCCTTCTCCGGCACACAGTCTCCCGCCCGGAGACCGGGTTACTCCCTGGGCACAAGTTCATGGACGCACACGGACCCACTCGGGGCATTCAGCCCCGCACAACCTCGTACCCCAGGGCTCCTGGGATCATGTCCGCGTGCTCACTGTGTGCCCTTCGCCATCCCCCAACAGGTGCCAGACCCGCCGCCACCAGGTCCCCAAAGCCCCCAGATGCTCCCGGTATGAGATCCGAAAGCCACATCCTTTTGCATCGGCCTTTATCTTCACAAATCACAAACCGTGAGTGCAGAAACCAGGGGGCGTACAAGTGTACAGGCTCTGAACACCCTCGGCCACACGATCAGTCACACTCGCATTGGCGACACCTGTTCACACCAGCACGGGCGGTGACAGGGCACACACGGCGACACCCACAATTGTAGTGGTACACGGGGTGCCCCCCCCACAGCTCCACCACGACACATGTATACACAACATACCACAGGACACTCACACGTGTTCGCGATGCTACCTGTGTTGCCAACACCCACACTCACATTGATGCACTTTTGGGGTCCTTGCTGACACACCCACCCACTGTGTCATGCATTACGCTCACAACACACCATGATACACACATATGGCCAGCTTCACTGGGAGGTGCGGCCGGGTCTTCGGGGTCTTCCCATGTGTTGAGGTCTCTGGGTGGGATGGAGACACAAGGTCAGGCAGATCCCTCCCCCAGGAGGGAAACTGGGACCAAGTCTGTGTCTCTCTCCTCACCCACCTCCCCAGTCCCAACTTACATGGGCTTGGCTTCTTCTCCAGTGCGTTGGAGATTTCCTGTAACTTATTCTTGATTTGGCTCATGTCTGGGGGCAGGAGGACAGGAGAAAGCGGGTGTGCGGTCTCCCACAAACCCCCTATCTTTATGGGAAGTCTCCTCCCTGCCCACCCCCCACTCTGGGGTGTCGCAGGGCCCGTGTACTCGGTGTTCCCAGCAGCATTTAAATACCAACTCAGGGGCTCACCTGAGTGACTCAGGGGGTGACATCCATCGTTCCTTTAAACCCCTGTGCCCTGGGACCCATGCTGTCCCCTCCCCCAATTCCCCAGCACCCAGCATGAGACAAATTCCGCCCAGTGAAGGTCGGCAAGGGCACCTGCTGATAGCATCTTCACTTTATCACTCTCGATCTGGACATGTCTCTTGACCACATTAACGTCCTGCTTGGCCTCCTTGATGAGCTGCTGGACGGAGCTCCAGCCCTGATTCTGCTCCTCCTGACCCTCGCGCACTGAGATGGAGACTGAGGCACGAAGCGGGCAAGTCCGTATCGCGGCCGCTCCCTTTACCCCCACCCGACCCCTGGGGCCTCCCCCGGGTCCCACCCTCACCATTCCAGAGCTCCGTCTTCAAGACCAGCAACTCCCGGGATATCTCAGAATCTGTTCAGGAGGAGGGGCGGGGGAGGCAGGAGAAGCTTTGAGGCGCCCCCAGTCCTGCAGTCCTGGGAACAAGGGTGGGGAAGGGAGAGGAACGAGGGAGAGGGGAGACAGGGTGGAAACACTGGGCCTCCCCACCTCCCGAGGACCCCCTCCACCCTGCCCCAGCCCCCCACCAAAAAAACAAAAAACAAAAAACAAACCCAAGAACAACAATAAAAATCTGAAACCAAAATCCCTACTCACTCTTTGCCAGGACCAAGGCCAAGAGAATGACGCAGGACAGGGTGAGAACGATGTGCAGGCTCACGAGGGCTCTGTGCAGATAACGGGGGACCTGGGCGGAATCTGAGGGCTGCCTAGACAGCGTTGGGACTGGGGTAGAGGCAGGACAGGTGACCTCTAGGGCCCAACACCACCACCCAGCCCATCGGCATTGACTCAGCACCATCACAAGCTCTGCCACCTGTGCCTGCTCTTCCCAGTACCGTAGCCGCTGTGACCCCCAACATGCATGCTGACCAGAGCCCCCAGCAGTTGTCCCGAATGCTGTCATCATCATGGTCCCCTGACCTTCCCCTTCACCAGCACTCAGGACTTCAGCAGTAACTGTCACCGACACCTGTCAATGTCAGTGCCTACCGTTGTCAGCACTGTCCCCAGCACCGCATCTCAGCACCTTCATCGGCTCTAAGTGGTTCCTTCACGATCCACTACGTGGTCACCTCTCCTCCACCACCATCACCCAAACCTTCACCAACACTTCTGCCAACACCAACACCAACACTACCACCGACACCATCGTCCCCACCTGGGAAGCTAACCCGCCGCCCCCGACTGTAACACACAAGCCCTGATGTCACCACGCCCCCCACCTCTGACCCTGACCTCCACCTGGTGCTCCTTGTTCCCATGACGCCCTACCAGGGGCCCCTCCCAAGGCTGTGCCGTGTGTGCTGGCAGATGGCTGCTTGTGCTGATCCTTGGGTGATGAATGCCTGCCCTTCTTCAGCTGGTCCTGGTTTCTGAAGGTCAAGGTGATATTCTCATAGTCGGGGTTATCTGCTCCTGTGGGTGGGTCAGTGAGAGGGGAAACCTGCCGGGAGCTCTGGGGCAGAGGTGAGGGTGAGAATGGGGCTCAGAGATCTTGGCTCACCAAACCCCTGCACACAACAAATTTCTGCAGAGAAAAGATAAGGAATGGGGAAAACAAGATCTGCTTCTCGGTTAGGTGGAGAGGGCGTGCATGAGCTTTTGGGGGATACACATGCACCCATACATTTAGGGGTAGGGGAAGGAGCCCCGTGACCCCACTTTTAGCCCCTTATCTCTCCCATCCCAATCTCTCCCACCTGACCCCTCCCCTCCCCACCCCGAGGTGCCTAACCTTCCTTATTGGCTGGGGCCGTCTGTTTCTTGTTTTTGAAGGCTGCTGCCTGCATCTTGACCTTCTGCTTCGTGTAGATTTCCTCAGACTCCATGGTTCCCTGTCTGCCAGTTTGCCCACACACATCCCCACCCACCGGAAGGTGTCAGGGCAGATGAAGAAATCTCTGGGTTGGGGAGAGAGGGAGGAGAGGTCAGGCTCCTTTTTTCAGTGACCCAGGACCCTCCAGCCCCGGGGCATCCTCACCGCCCCCCTCCTCCCAGATCAAGAGGGTCTCGGGAGACCAGAGGTCTCACGGAGTGCCAAGAAGAGAAACCCATAAATCCAGAGACAGGAACCATCACGATCAGGAACCAGCAGCAGAAATGTTAGCCAATGCTACGGCCATCGTGTTGCAATATACGAATGTATCAAATCCACACCTGTATACCCCAAACGTACACAATGTTATACATCAATGAGACTCAATATAAATAAATTTTAAAAATTTTGAAGGACGGTCACAAACTTTACAGGAAGCTATGTATGTGTCTACCCACATGAACTTCGTCCCCTACCCCTCTCAAGAGAGAATCTGTGGCCCCTGGGAGTTTCACGTTTTAGGTTTGTGGTATCTGGGCTTGGAGGCAGGATTCCTAGGTCTCCCCCATCTTCCTGCCCCCTGCCCCGGTCCCACCCCTCAGGTCCACCCTAAGAAGTTCTACTTCTTCAAGGCCCCATGGAGGAAAGGAACGGATGTGAGGCAAGGGAACCAACCACTGGAACTACTCCACCTATATCTGGAACAGAGGCCAGACACACGCCTTGACCTCACCCTGGACATGGTGTCCCCTCTCCCTGGGTCCCCAGAGAAACACTTGGAAACACTCTCATCCACACATCTGCTCACCTACCCACACTCATACACACTCCCGGGAGCTGTTAGACATCTGCTCGTGTATTCACAGGGCTTGCCCGTTGGCAGGCTTCTACACGGGTTTAGCCCAGAGAAACATCCATATTCATGCATTCACGCGTCTCCTCTCTGTCTAGACATCTTCAAGCTCTCTTTGTGTCTGTGACCTTGAAGACTGCAGATAAAAACGAGACCACGTTTGTAGGGAATTTATCTCTTTATGTTTAGAACAGTGCCTTCTGGTAGAAACGTAATGTGAACCACATCTTTAATTTAAAATTTTCTGGCAGCCACATTAAGAAGACAAAAAGAGACAGGCTAAATTAATTTTAATAATGTATCTTATTTAACCTAATATACCCCCCAAATGATCACTTCAACATATAGGCGACACTAAAAAAATGATTAAAGATGTATCACCTATTTTGAGTACTAAATCTTCAAAAATCAAACGTGATTTAAACTCCGGGGGCATTTCAAGCGTTTGATGGCTGCCATATTGGAGAGCGCTGGTCTAGACTATAATGGCTCTCTCCCTTTGGAAAAAATAAGTAAAAGATAATTAAAAAGACTTTTAAAAAAAATATTTTATTTATTTACTTGGCAGAGAAATAGAGCACAAGCGAGAGGGGGTGTGGGGGAAAATGGCAGAGAGAGAAGGAGAAGCAGGCTCCCTGCTCAGTGGGGAGCCACTGCCGGGATCGTGACCTGAACCAGGGCAGACGCTTAACTGACTGAGCCAACCAGGCCCCCCTGAAAAACACTCTCCATGTGGGAGAAGGAGGTATGTTTTAGTTTTTTTTTTAAAGATTTTATTTATTCATTTGACACAGAGAGAGAGGTCACATGTAGGCAGAGAGGCAGGCAGAGAGAGGGGGGGGAAGCAGGCTCCCCGCTGAGCAGGGAGCCCGATGCAGGCCTCGATCCCAGGACCCTGGGATCATGACCTGAGCCGAAGGCAGAGGCTTTAACCCACTGAGCCACCCAGGCGCCCAAGTATGTTTTAGTTTTTAAATATGTGATTAAATTTGAGATAACTTTGGAATGGTCTCCCAAGGTTTAATGAGGACAATGCTCTGTTTTCGAAACTATTGCCACTCAATAGTTGTCGGCTCAAGGAGGACTTCTTTGACAGTCTTTCCACACCAGCTCCTCTCTCTGATCTTAGAAAGAAGTCAGCAATTGAGACTTGACCCTCCGGACGGAATAGTCACAGAGGAGACGGACCAACGGGCGGCTGGCTCTGCTGTGATGGACAGGTGCAGGGGGTGGGGCGGCAGCACGGCACATTTCTGTAGGCGGCTGAAGCCAAGACCAGGCTCCATCCAAAGCAAAATAGACACAATAGCAGTTGTGAAACTTGAGCCCCACGAGCGATCCCAGTGGCCCGGAGAGCTCTGTGAGGTTTCCTGACCAGCCCTGTCCTAGGGTAACAGTCTCGATTTTCTTTTAAGAAAGAATCTGCGTCTCCAGTCCAGCGAACCGTAAACCAGAGATTGGTTTAGAGTGGGCGCAGGATCCGGGCCCAGCCGATCCGAGTCTAAGATTTGGCACAGGGGTGGGCACATGAGCCAGATTCAGCCAATGAAACTCAGACCTGCGACTTTTGTGGCATTGACCAGGAAAAAAGGCATTTCCTCTTTCTTTTTTTTCTCTCTCTCTCCACTGGGAGAGAAAAGCCAGCATTGAGGAAGCAGAGCTGAGAGGGAGTCAGATCCTGACCATAGCATTTGAGGGTTCTATCCACACATACCTGAATCTGTCGTTCTGTCCCTGGACCTCCAGGGTTACCTGGGTGGTGCAGTTGGTTAAGCATCAGACCCTTGGTTTTGGCTTCAGGTCCGTGATCTCAGGGTTGTGAGATCAAACCCCGCTTCAGGCTCTGTGCTGAGTGTAGACTCTCTTCCTCTCCCTCTGCCCCCTCTGCCCCTTCCCCCAGCACTCACTCTCTCTCTCTCTCTCTCTCTCCAAAATAAATAAATAAATAAATAAATAAATAAATAAATAAATAAATAAATAAATCTTTAATCCCGGGCCTCTCAGTTACATATCCAGAAACTTCCTCTTTTTTTTTCTTTTTTAAAGATTTTATTTTTAAGTAATCTCTACACCCAACATGGGGCTCAAACTCAGAACGCCGAGATCAAGAGTTGCACGCTCCACCGACTGAGCCAGCCAGACGCCCCCAGAAACTTCCTTTTACTTTTGCTCAAGCTAGCTTGAAGTGGGGTTTGAGGCGCTTGCGACTAGAAGAATCTTGGCTACCTCAGGCGGGCTGGGCAGTTGGCAAGTGAGAAAATGGAGGCTTGAGAAGGGGCCTTGCCTATCCAAGTCTGCACTCTGGGGCGGGAGAATGACTATGCTGGAACTGAGGGCTCTGGAGAGGACCTTCTTGGGGTCCGGACACAGGGGTACAGTTGAGTGGGGCTTGGAGATAAAGAGGCATTCCAATCAGCCTGGGGACAAAGGAGTGCAGTCCCCTCCACATCAGTGAGGGGGTGGGACAGGCAAGGTTCTAGACCTACCCCTTCTGGTCCTCAACACACTTCGGGCTCAGTGGTCCCACCTCAAGCCCAACAGTGGGGTCAGGAGAGAGGATTTAGGAGGGGAATCTCTGCAGTGGGGTATGGGTGGACTCCGGGGCCAAGAGGAGAGTTGGTGATCTCAGCTCATGGCTGCCTGAATCAGACAGGGGGCTGTGCCATCACGGGGTGGGGGTGGCAGCATTGGGGGCATAACCTGGGGGGAGAGGGATGGGCAGAAGAAAGTCACGGGCGCCCCCGCCACTGCCTCCCTCCAGGAGAGTCTAAAACATCTGGAAAACCAGGATCCCACCCCATCACCCATGCTCCAGTCCCTGGACTGTGCTGCTGGGGCATTTAAGTCTGGGGTCCTTTTCAAGACTGCGCACCAAGGGTTCTGAGGTCTCTGTCTGCATCTCTCAGGGGCTGGGTTTTAAGACCCTTAGGATTAGGATTCCCAGGGAACTGGACCCTGAATCACTTGGGTCTGTGCCCCCAGGAAGCTGAGTAAGGGTTGCAGGTGACTCGCCTTCCAGGTCAGAATTCAGATGGGGACCAGTGCCATCCAGGCGGGGATGGGGACTTGATGTCGGAAGCAAGAGCCTGTGTCCAGGGTTTACATGTCCATGGGTCTATGTTCCTCCGGGGCCATGCTCAGGTGTTTCAGGGCTGCTTTCTTGAGCCCATGTGTGTGTCTGAGGACATGGTGTGTCCCTATGTGACCATAGTGACCGGGTTGTGTACTGTGTGCGTACATGTGGTGTGTGCACCTAGAGTGCGTATTCACGTGCGTACGCAGTTCTTTACTTAACAGACATTTCCTGAGCGCCTACTATGTGGCATGCTCTCTTCTGAGCGCCAGAAATACACCAAAGGGCAAGTGAGTACCCCGCCCTGCGTTTTCATATTCAGGTGTTCACGAGGGCGCCTGCGCCTCGGTGTATTACGGATTGTAACGAACTACTGGAAACTGCGCCGCGCGTGTGAAAACGTGAACTTGCAGTTCGTGGGCTCAAGTAAGAGCTCTCAGCCTGCTCCTGTGAAGCCCTGTCCAGCCCCAGCTTTGCCTGTGCCTTGCAGGCTGCTCCATGAGGTTGGGGAGTGAGGGATCGCAGCTCAGGGCTCTGGGCTGAGCGATGACTCAGGGTCCACCTTGACTCTGGGGCTACTGGGTGGGGGCTTTGGCCCTGAAGTGTATGCGGAGGGGGGGACCGGGGGTCCCTGTCCCATCCAGACCCAGACCCCGAATGAAGCCTCATTGTAGAGGCTGGGGCAGAATGACCCAGCGACTTCCTGGAAAGCCAGAGACCCGAGGGATCCGGGATCGTCAAGCTGGCCTCACAGGTAACACTCACTTCCCCTCCTGAAGGAGGCCATGATCCTTGGGTGTGAGTGTCCTTAGAGGAAGTGGAGGCCTTGGATTCTCGGATATGTGGTGGGGGCAGGCAGAACGTGGGAGGACATGAATGGGCAGAAGTCACGGACGCCCCCCTCCCCCGCCTCCCTCCAGCGTCCGCGTGCCCCGCTCTTTTCCGAGACGCCAGCTCCGTCCCCCCCCACCCCCCACAAAAGACAGCGCGGCGCCCAGACCCTCACCTGCATCTTCTC
>LNAC01000276.1:5831930-5847692 GCA_002007465.1 Ailurus styani
CCGCAGGCGGAGCCGCAAGTGCAGGCGGTGACGGCGAAGCCTGCGGGAGGGAGCGGAGGGAGCTGGGACCGGAGCGGGGAGGCTGCGGGCCTGGGGGTCGGGGGGCAAGCAGGGGAGGCTCCGGCACCAGCAAAGGGGAGCCGGGTTGCATGGGCAGCAGGGAGGCTGGGGGCCTGGACTCCAGTGTCCCGAAGAAATGCAGTCCCGGAGCTGGCCGGGGGGAGGGGAGAAAGCTAGGGTGGCCGACCAGGACTCAAGAAATAGAAGCTGGACTTAGCGGGAGGGGTTCCTGGGTGCTGGGAACAGAAGTGAGAGCCTGGGAAAGGACTTCGGTACTCACCTGCGGGGCAGGTGGCCAGGTCCCCCCTGGAGGTGACGCTGCGGCAGCTCAGGCCAAAGTTCCTCCCGGTCTCAAGAACTGCTGGAGGGAGGAGGGAGGGAGGCCATGAGACCACGCCGTCCCTCCCCCATTCTCATGTGGCCCTGGCCCCGGCGGTTTGGAGATAGGCAGGGGGTCAAGAAAACTCTTCTGCCCAAGGCCCAGGTGGGCCAGGCCCTGGCAGAGAGCCACAAGGTGGGGAGCCCATCGTCTCCCGGGTTCTGTTCTGAGATGCGTGTTTTAGAGGAAGGAGGATTCCCAGCTTCTGCCAAAGGTGCAGCTGGATGGGGGCTGGGGTTGGGCTGGGGTTGGGGTGGGGGGGGTGGCTCTAGTTGGGGCGGGCTCGGTGGCTGCTCCATGTCAGGAATGAGGGGGGCCCCCATGGCCCCTGCTGAGGTTTGGAAGTGAGGGTCCTCACTTAAGGATCTGGTGCTGTCCTGGATCTTCTCATTGATGGCTTCCTCCACTGGACACAGAGACTTGCCACACACCAGCAGCCCCAGGACAGGGAGGAGGAGGAGGGGAAGAGCCTTCATCCTGCAGGCGCTGAAAGAGGGAACCCACAGCTGGCTCAGCCCCTTCTCACGTGTGGAGGGTCAAGCCTCCAGAGCAGTGGGATATGGAATCCTGTGTCCCTGTGCGGGACGAGGCTGGAGTCCCAGCTTCCTCCCGGCCCCCTCGGGCTGGGCTTCTGGGCTGAGCAGGAGCAGGGGTCACTTACCCTCTGGGTGGACTCAGCAGACCAAATCTCGGGCACTGATTTCATGGCCCTGCGCATCTCCCTCTTTAAGGCTTCTGGATGCGGAGCTTCCTGTCTTGGCTGAGTGTCTTGGCCCCCTGGCCCTCCCATCCCACATCCGGGGCCAAGAGGAACCCCCCAGGGCAGACTCTAGGAGCCCACGGGTAGGAAGCTCTGCTCCCCCCTTCCCTGCCACAGTTTCCTTATTCAAGAGCCCACCCTTCTCACATCGGGGCTGGGACTGGTCCAGGGGGTAGTGCCTGGGGGATGATTCCAGAAGCCCTTGTCCCAGGGGCAGGCAAAGAAACAGGAGTTTGCACGCAGGGGCGGGGCACATAAGCATAACCAGAACAACTCATGTGTGAGAACCGCATCCGTGTTCATACCCAAATGCCTACCAACAGTAGAATGGGTAATACCATGTTTTTATTTCCTTCGATGGAACAGTCTGCAACAGACGCTGACAGACTTGCAGCCCATGGGACAAATCTGGCCCACTGTCTATTTCTGTGCAACTCATGAGCTAAGAACGGTTTTTACATTTTCATATTTTGGGGTTTTGTCTTTAATACAAACGGATTTTTTTTTAATTATGGCAAAATACATTGCATATTAAATTGTTTAAAAGATTTTATTTCTTTGTCAGAGAGAGAGCACTAGCAGGGGAGCAGCAGGCAGAGGTAGAGGAAGAAGCAGGCTTCCTGCTGAGCAAGGAGCCCGATGTGGGGCTCGATCCCAGGACCCTGGGATCATGACCTGAGCTAAAGGCAGATGCTTAACCGACTGAGCCACCGAGGTGCCCCATTTTAGCCATTTTTTAAGTGTACAGTCCTCTGGCATTAAATACCCTCACATTGTTTTGCAACCACCCCCACCATCCATCTCCAGAACTTTCTCATCTTCCCAAACTGAAACTTTGTCCCCACAAAACACGAACTCCCTATCCCCTCTTGCTCCTGGCTTCCACCATCTACTTTCTGTCTCTGTGACTTTGCCTGTTCACACCTCAAGTAAGTGGAATCACACAAATACTTACCCTTTTGTGTCTGTCTTCTTTCACTTAGCATAAATGTTTTCAAGATTCATCCAGGTTGTGGCATGGGTGAGAACTTCATTCCTTTTTGTGGCTACTATTGCATTGTAGGGACACACCGCATTTTGTTCATCCATTCATCTGTTACTTACAGCTTGCTTTGTTGTTTCCGCCTCTTGTCAATGACGCCCCTGAAAACCTTGGAATGTAATGAACATCTCTGAGCCTCTGCTTTCAGTCCCCTTGGGTACATATCCAGCAGTGGGATTACTGGATTATATGGCAATTCTGTGCTTAACTTTTCAAGGAGCTGCCAAAAAGTTCACACATTTTTAAATCATTGAGAAAAAGATTTTTAACAGTGACATGTGAAAAGTACATGAAACTGAAATCCCAGTGCCCACGAATAAAGTGTTCTCGGAGCATGGCCGTGCCCACGTTTTTGTAGACAGTCCGAGGCTGCTTTCCTAGGTCAGTGACAGAGATGATGCCCTACAGAGGTGAACCCGGCTACCACCTGGCCCTTTACAGAAAAAAAAAAAAATTGTCCATCCCTGGTCAATTGCAATGAGTGTGAATGAGAGATCACAATGTACCAGTTGCAGCTAAATGCAACAATCTGAATGATTCTCACCAACATAATTGTGAGCAAAAGAATCCAGACACAGAAAAGAACACACGGCACAAATCCATTTATTACAAAGGACGAGAGCGGGGCACCTGGGTGCCTCGGTCGACTGAGCGTCCGGCTCTTGATTTTCGATCAGGTCATGATCTCAGAGTCCTGAGATCGAGTCCTGTGTCCGGCTCCGTGCTGGGTGTGGAGCCTGCTTGGGGTTCTCTCTCTCCCTCTCCCTCTGCACCACCCCTCTCCCCAATCCACCCACACGCTTGCTCGCTCTCTCTCAAAAAAGAAAAGAAAAAGAAAAGAAGAAGGAAAGAAAAGAAAAGAAAGCACAACTAATCTATGTTGTTGGAGATGAGGATGGGAGTTTCCTAGGGAGTGAAGGGAAATGGGAAGCTAGTGAAAATTTAAGCATACACTTGAAACCACACACTTTTCTTTACGCATGCTGTGATTTGGTAAAAGTGACATCCCTATGTAAATACAGCCGCGTACATAGGCCCAAAGTGTAGACAGTATTTATTGAGCACTTACTATATGCCAGATGCAATGCTATGCATCGTGCAAGCCATGGGGAGCAAGGGAACCCCCCCTCCACCCCTCATGCATTTTCCCTGTCTGTCCGAGGAAGACAGACACCAAGAGAGAGCTCAATTAACTTCACACTCCACCAGTCATCTCTGCCCCGAAGAAGAGGAAACGAATTCTGGGGGGACTTCTGGCAGAAGTATGTGGCCCCCAGTGGAAGAATCCAAGGAGGTTTTATGGAAGAAGAGATTGCTGAGCAGCAGCTGGAGGGTGAGCAAGAGTTAAGCAGTCAGGGAGGGCATTCTGGGTGGAAGGAACAGCATGTCCTAAGGCCCTGGGGAGGGACAGCGCGCACCAGCTTTGAGGAACTGAAAGAAACCAGTGGGCAGGAAGGCAGAGAGCCTGGTTGGCATAAACAAATTTCACAGGGTCCCTTCCTTGAAGACCCCGAGATGCAGCTTGGATACAAGGTAGCTGGGGACACAGCAAGAGTAATTTTGTTGAGAGCTCTGATCCTTCAAACCCTTCAGTCTCAGAACTTTTCAGATAAAAGGTTTTGAGGAGCACAGAAGTGGGTTTCTCTGACTACAGGTCAGGTGAAAAGCAGGGGGCATGTGTGGAACCCCTAGGATTCCCTGGGGACTTAGTTTGAAAACCCTTGTTTGAGTAGCAGGAAAGGGCCACATGCCCTTTCATTCTCTTGGAAGAAAGTAAAATATTTCGGGGGCACCTGGCTGGCTCATTCAGAAGAGCATGCCACGCTTGATCTCAGGGTCATGAGTTTGAGCCCCACCCTGGGTGTAGAGATAACTAAAAAAAATAAAATAAGCTTAAAAAATATTTTCATTCCTTCTGACTTCTGTCGGTGACGTTGAGGCCCAGTGGCCTCAATTTTGCATCAAAAGCTCTCAAATAAAATTTCAGAACCAGGTCTTTAAAATGTACAATAGGGGGACACCTGGGTGGCTCAGTCAGTTAAGTGTCTGCCTTTGGCTCAAGTTGTAATCCCCTGGTCCTGGATCCAGCCCTGCATTGGGCTCCCTGCTCACCGGGAGCCTGCTTCTCCCTCTCTTCCCTGCCTGTGCTCTCTCGCTCCCTCGCTCTCTTTCTCTCTTTCAAATAAGTAAATAAAATCTTTTCTAAAATAAAAATAAAGCATACGATAAGGCCGTTACTCTCTTTTACGATCAGTTTTATTGAGGTGTAATTTTCCTTAAATAAAATGCATCTCAAGTGTTCAGTTGGGTGCATTTTGACAAATGTACATGCATAAATGTTTTATTTTTCCCAAGTACTGTCTTTTTAGTTTCTTGTTTTGTTTTTTAGAGAGAAAGAGAGAAGGCACATGCATGCCAGGTGGGGAGGGGAGAGGGCGAGGGAGAGAAAGAATCTTAGGCAGGCTCCACACCCAACACAGAGCCAGACACGGGGCTCAATCCCAGGACCCTGAGACCATGACCTGGGGCGAAATCAAGAGTCAGCCGGCCACTCAGCCGACTGAGCCACGTAGGTACCTCCCAAGTGTTGTCTTTAAAAAGAAAAAAAAAATAATAATAAGGTGTCACTTACATCAAGTAAAATTCACTCTTTTTACTGAGTTCTATGAGTTTTGACAAATGCATAGAGTTCTCTGATTATCATCACCCAATACTTATTACTTAAATGATAGTTGGGGGAAAAAAGGAATTTCCCAACGATCTGAAGGAAATCGGTGTCCTGAAGCCACAGAGAGAGACAGAGGATTTTTCTGCTCTGTACCACCCGTCTTCCCGAGTGGCCCAGAGACCTTGTGAATATTCACAACTGTTACCAGCTTCTCGCCTCTGTCGCTGTACATCTGACCTTGAAGGGTTGTTTTGAACCCAGAGGGCCTGGGAAACTGACCTCCAGAAGTAACCTGAGTTACTTGCCTTGCTAGATAACAACTTGCTGTCCTTTTGAGAGACAAGATGACAGCGGGCTCAGCCAAATCAGGAAAGAATCACTGACACTTGCTTCCTGTCCCATGTGAAGGACAGAAAAGAAAAACAGAAACCTTGGAACCCTTCCCGCTTTCTTTAGCAAGAGCTGGCAAGCCTGGCTTCATTTAGAAACCCTTCTGACCTGGGGGAGGTGGGAGCGATCTTCCGGGCGGAAGCCACAGACGCGGGGAGAGGACAGGCCAGACCTGATGGGGCCGGGTTGAGCCTTGAGGCAAGGAACAGTGAGAGCCTGAAGGTTGGGTGGTAAAGATCATGAAGATTTCCAGTGTTAACGACCTGAGATCCTGCTTTGCAGAGACCACTCTCTGGACTCCTTACAGAATATCTTTCCCTTGGGGGCTTCTTGGGGTGCTCTGAGATAATCATGTCTACTGTTTGTTGAGCAATTTACGCATATTGACCACCATCTGATCAGGTAGGGATGATTATTACCTCTACAGAAGGAGCTGTTGAGGCCCAGAGAGGCTAAGTGACTTGTCTGGGGTCACACAGCAAGTTGGTGGAGGAGCTGGGATTTGAACCCCGGTGGTCTGGCTCAAGGCCATGCACCTTTCAGCCCTAAGAAGTGTGTGGTGGGGAGGGGGAGTGGGGCGCCCCCCGGATGGCCACAACACTGTCCCAGCTTTACTTAAAAAAGAAAAAGAAAGAAAAAGAATAAAGCAACATTGTTTCGAGAATATTCCTACAGCTTTTCTCTTGCTGTTAAAGAAATGACAGAGATAAAATGTCCCTATTTGGGGCACCTGGGTGGCTCAGTCGGTTAAACGTCTGCCTTCAGCTCCGGTCGTGATCCCAGGGTCCTGGGATCAGCTCCGCATCGGGCTCCTTGCTCAGCGGGGAGTCTGCTTTTCCCTCTCCCTCTGCCGCCCCCCCCTGCCTGTGCTTGTGCTCATGTTCTCTCTGTCAAATAAATAAATAAAATCTTTTTTTAAAAAATGTCCCTACTTATTTTTCTTAAGATTTTATTTATTTGAGAGAGAGAGAGAGAGCATGAGCAGGGGGAGGAAAGGGAGAGGAGAGAGCAGCAGAGGGAGAAGCAGGCTGGATCCCAGGACGCTTAACCGACTGAGCCAACCAAGCACCCCTAAATAGGGACATTTTGGAGCATCTGGGGGGCTCAGTTGGTTAAGCATCTGCCTTCAGCTCAGGTCATGATGCCAGGGTCCTGGGATTTGTCCAACGCCAAAGTCTTCTTCCCTTTTAACTAAGGCATTTTCTCCCCCAAACCCTGGAATGAGCAGTACATGGCCCAGGGTGGGGATGCGGGGAGGGCAAAGTAAAGGGGGGTGGGAAAGAGTTTTGTGGAAACTCCTTCCGCCCAGCCTGGCTTTTTAATTTTTTTAAAGCTTTTTTTATTTATTTGAGAGAGAGAGTATGAGCAGGGGAAGGGG
Source organism: Ailurus styani (assembly GCA_002007465.1). Lineage (NCBI taxonomy): Eukaryota > Metazoa > Chordata > Mammalia > Carnivora > Ailuridae > Ailurus > Ailurus styani. The sequence goes on from LNAC01000276.1 coordinate 5,838,608, forward strand.
CAGGGAGTCCTACACATGGGGCTCAATCCCAGGACCCCAGAGTCCCCCAGGCGCCAGCCTGGCTTTTCTGGATTCCACGTATCGATCTTAAAAAAAAACAAACAAACTCGGGGTGCCTGGCTAGCTCCGTTGGAAGAGCATGTGACTGACGCTTCATCATGGGGTCGTAAGTTCAAGCCCCGCATTGAGGGTAGAGATTACTTCAATTAATTAATTAACTTACAAAACTGGGGCACCTGGGTGGCCCCGTTGATTGGGCATCCAACCCTTAGTTTTGGCTCGGGTCATGATCGCGGGGTCCTGGGTTCGAATTTTGGTAGGGCTCCAAGCTCAGCTCAGAGTCAGCTTGAGACTCCTCCCTCTTGCTCTGCTCCTCCCCCTGCTCTTTCTCTCCCTAAAATAAATAAATAAATACAATCTTTAAAACAAACAAACAGGGGCACCTGGGGGGCTCAGTCGGTTAAGCCGCTGCCTTCGGCTCCGGTCATGATCCCGGGGCCCTGGGATCGAGTCCTGCATCGGGCTGCCTGCTCAGCGGGGAGCCTGCTTCTCCCTTTCCCCCTCCCCCTGCTTGTGTCCCCGCTCTCATTGTCTCCCTCTGTGTGTCAAATAAATAATAGAATCTTAAAAAAAAAATAAAACAGAACCACCCCAAAACCTTACAGAAACAGAGAACAGATCGGTGGTTGCTGGGAGGCAGGATGGAGAAATACGGGAAGCCTGTCCAAAGGCCCCAAATTCCAGCTAGACGCTGACTAAATTCTGGGGAATCTAACGTACCCCGGGGAGATCACAGTCACCTCTACCGCATCGTGTATCGGAAAGTTGCTAAGCGAGTAGATTGTAAAGGTTCTCAACACACACACACACACACACCCCACACAGTAACTCTCTGAGGCAGGATGGATGTGTTATCTAACCTTATGGTAGAAATCATTTTGCAGTAGATTCATCCGTCACATCCCTACACTGTACACCCTAAACTGACACAATGTTACATATCAATTATATGTCAATAAAGGGGGAAGACATCAATTTCACCTATAAGGGAAATCATGCAGTTTGTCTTCCTTTTTGTTTGTTTTTTGGTGGAGATGCTGGGGTCAATTCTTTTTTTTTTTTTTTTAAGATTTTTATTTATTTGACAGAGAGAGAGACAGAGAGAGGTCGTGTCCTGAGCCGAAGGCAGACGCCGAAGGACTGAGCCGCCCAGGCGCCCCGGTGTTTGTCTTTCTCCTCCCGACTTATTCACGGGCACCTGCAGAGACCGTGCAGTTTGGGCGCCACGCAGAGCGAATGTTGCAGAAATGTGACCTTTGCTCACCATCATTCTCCCAGAATTTCCCTGGCCACCGACAGGGACCGAGACTCCGAGGGGTCTCACGAAGCACTGTGGTCACTCAAGGGTCGGGGAGCCCCAGCCAGGACCTCCTCTTCCTGTCCTGTTCCCCCTCGCGGTGCCCCGGTGCTGGGGACTCCATCGCTGCACCTCCTACCCCAGCGGAGCCTTCCCACTCGCCGGGCAATTTCTTCACTCCAGGGGCCTTTTCACAATATTCCTGGCAGCTGTTGGTTAACTGCTGCTTGAAGATTTTGAGTAACTTTAGAAAAACAGAAAACGGGAAGCTCGCTTCGCCTCCTCGCTGTCTGAGTTCCCCTGGAGCTGACAGCCTCCCTGGCCTCTTCTCCTTCCTGGAGCTTTCCTTGGCTCGCTGAGTCACACTCACTTCCTGTCCCTGCCCTGTGGCCACTAAGCCCCTGCCTCCCAAGCTGAAGGCTGGGGGCACTCCTTCCTCTGCCAGGGTCCCCGCTTTCCCCCCTCCTGCCCAGCTGGCAGCTCCGGCATGCCCCGGAGCCTCACAGTTGTTTCAGTGGAGCAAGTTCCAGACCACAAACTTGGATGAGATCTTATNTGCACTGCGGGGGGGGGGGGGGCTCCCACTCTAATGCATTCCTGATCCTGAGACCATCCATCCTCACTTCTCCTGGAGGTGTGCCCTCAGACCCTCCAAAGCACTGATGTGAGCCTGAGAAATCCTTTTTGCTCACTTTGTGGGGCCCTCCTTTTTAGCCCGGGGCCGGACCCCACTAGAGTGTCAAATAATAATAACGTTATTATTATATCCATACTATATTGGGATGATAATTATCATTACGGCAGCCAGAGTTTCCAGGATGCTTCCTATATGCTTACAATGTGACCACTGGTCACCCTGAGGTCTGTCTCCACCCCAGCCCCCCCTGCTAAACTCATATATCCTGCTGGCTCCTGGAGATCCTGCAGATAATACCTAAGAAAATGTATCAGGTTGTTACTTTCCGTACAGTCCAACTAGTTGCCAAGGGACAAGTCGTTTGAGAAGGATCCCAGCTAATTCCAGTGGAAGGATTAATAAGGTTGGAAATAATCCTCAGGAGAGAATGGGTCCAGGCATTGAGATGTGATGGCTGCTAACACCTTTAAGGGGAGAACTGGTGGGGACCGGGGGACACCTGCCCCACTCCCACCAACCCAGAAGATGCAACAGGAGGTACCCAGCCCCACCCGTGAGAGATTATTCTGACCTACAGCGGAACCTGGTCCAGGTAGTGGTAACTACCTGGTGACCTGAGGAAACAACATGGTGGGGATGGCACGGACAGATGCTCAGAACAAGTTATATAGGGTCACAAAGAAGCAGCCAGCCACATCCAGAATGCGGGCCATTCCCCAGGACAGGAAGAGAACCCCAAAGAAAACACACCAAGTCGGGATAAATGTCCTGAGGAAATAAAGCACGGTGACATTTGAGCTAAAACGGGAAGGAGGGAGACGACGAAGATGGGGGCGGGGGGAAGCACTGTAAGCAAAGAGAACAGCAGGTGCAAAGGTCCTGTGGCTGGAACGGAGCGGTGTGCTTGAGAGACGGCAGCTGTGACTAAGGGAGCCAGTGGGGAATGGGCTTGCAGAGCGGCTTTGTAAAACACAGAGAGAGGGAGGTTGGATTGCGTTCTCATGGGAGGGTTTTGAGAAGTCTCAGCAACGCGTGCGGAGGGATTGGCGTGATGCCTTGTGCTGCCGGCTGCTGTGGCCCGTAGGGGTCTGTGAATTTGTGTTGAATCAAAATGTCCTTAAGTCGGAGACGCTGCAACACCACCGGCATAAAGGGCAGAGGCCGAGGCGGCGGAAGCAACGGAGTTTTGCTGCAGCGGCGAAGCACCGAGGAACCGCTGACCTACTTAGGGTTTCCAGTTAGGGTCCCCCGAGCTCCAGGTACAGACGTGAGGGAGCCGAGAACCCGGAAAATTGGGCCACAGCGCCGCCTGGTGCTCACAGCGCTTATCTACCTAAGAGGGCCCCGCGGGGGAGGGGGGTGCGGGGGGGCTTCCCGGGGAGGGGACCCCGCTTCCCGCGGGGGCGAGTTTCAGTGTCAGACTTGGAAACCTCCTCCTTCCTTCCCCGACTCCGGCCAGTTAAACGGCTTCCCTGCCGAGGCCGGACGGGGAGCCCCGCATCCAGGGCGGGCGTGTCAGGGGCCGGGGGTCGGGGCCCCACCCCGCCTCCTTGGCGACCTTGCACATCCAGCTTTCTGCCCTGGGAAGAGTTCCGCGTAAATCCTAGGAGGCTTGCTGAGTCAAAGCGTTCAGCGCTTCTCCAGCCCCCCGCCGGCAACGGTTTCCTTAGACTTACCTGAGTTCTCAAAAGGAGAGGCGCCTTCTTCAAGCGGGGCCGGTGAGGAAGTGCCCTGCCTCCGCCCAAGCCCTCCTGGTGCCAGTCTTGGATGGGCCACACCCCCTAAGGTGACCTAGTGGGGGGGGCGCTATACCCGTTTACCGACCCAGAGCCCCTCCCCCGGCACCCCTCCCAGCAGCACCTCTTTGCCAGCGCTGAACGTGGGCCCCACCTGCCCTCCTTGCTCAGAGCCCTTCTGTCGTTTCCCTGGCGCCAGCAGGGGCCAGATCCTCACCCGGGCCCTCCAGGCGCTCTGGGGCTCAGATCTTATTGCCCCTCAATATCCTTTTTCTCCATCTCACTCTCTTGCCTTTGCCTCCACTGTGCCTTCCCCGCCTTCCCTGCCTCCTCTTTCCATTTGCAACCCAGACTTCCCCTCCTCCAGGAAGCCTTCCTTGACTGCCCCCAGACTGGATAGATGAGGGTATCCTCTGGGCTCCCACAGTCCCCTCCGCTGCTGTCCGCCTCGCTCTGTCCGTATCTGCGCCCCAGAGACAGAGAACGGTCCTCGTGTCTTAGGCCGGCCGCGAGCTTCCCAGCTCCTTTTTAGCTGATGTTACGGGCTGAACTGTATTCCCCCCCTTCCCCGAAATTCATGTGGAAGCCCCAGCCCCCAGCGTCTCAGAATGTGACTGTATTTGGAGATCGTTTTTTTTTTTTTTTACAAGATAATTAAGTCAAAACGAGGTCATTAGAGCGGGCCTTGCTCCAACAAGGCTGGTGTCCTTCTAAGAGGGGATTAGGACACGGGCGTGCGAGGGACAGCCATGTGAGGAGAAGACGGCCTCCCGGCCTCCACTAACCAACCCTGCTGACACCTTGAGCTTGAACTTCCAGCCTCCAAGGGCCGTGGGAGAACACATCTCCGATGTTGAAGTCTGCCAGGCCGGGGCACTTGCCCTGGCAGGCCCAGCACACTCATATACCCAGTTCCGGGCCCTGTGAGCACCCTGGGGTGGGGCGGGGACGAGCAGGGGGGGTTCAAACGCTCTGGGCTGGGCGGGGAACTGGGCGTGGCGTGCTGTGCACCTGTCTTCACACAAAAGCAGACTCTGATCCCGGGAGCCGGAGAAGACCCCTGGCCGCATACGGCTCTGGGGCCCATTGAGACAGTCCCTGGAGTGGGGGTCGGGGGGGCAGGATAGCAGGTCCGTTCTGCTTGTCAATACTAACAGGCCCATCACAGCTGCCAAGATGACTCAAGACCGAGGAACAGCAGCTGTCACGCCCTCACGCCATCGGCTTTCTGGCATGATCCCTAGCTCCTCTGCAAGGTGGGTGGCTGGATGTGTTCTGGAAAGTGTTTTGGATGGACAGAGAACCCAGGAAGCTGGCCCAGCCCTTACAGCTAGTCCCCCTTGCACCCACTGTTCAAGCGAGGCCCAATTCTTAACCTTCGCCTCAGCTTAAGATGCCCTCTGGCGCGACAAGAGCGGGTCCCGAGGGACAGCTCAGGCAGGAGGCCCCTCGGGAGGCTGGCCCAGGTCAGCTCCCTCGGAAAGAAGGCAAGGTGGGTGCTGGCGGGCGGAGAAGGGAGGAGTTTATTTCTCTGGGAAGGGAGGGGGCGGGTCAGGGCAGGGGGATGTCCTCCAGCTTCTGGTCCAGCGTCTTGAGGTCATCCAGGAAGCGGGTCGGGGTGAGGATGTGCGAGGAACCTGGGCAGCAGGGGAGGGTTGGGGAGGTGGGGCCGCCATCTCGGGGCCTCCAGCTAAGGTCCTTGGGAAAGCAGGCCCTGACTCTGAGAACTCGGGGGTCTAGGCTCCTAAGAAACATAGGGGCCCAGCCCCCAGGTGACGCCTTCCCTGGGAACCCGAGCCCCAGCCCCTCGGCAAGTCAGGAGTTCCCAGCTACTCACCCGGGGCTCCCAGACACAGGCCCTGCACAGGCGCCAGGCTTTGGGGACCCAACAGGGAGCTCCCTGTCAGCCCCCCCTTCTGAAGTACCTAGGAGCCCAGCCCCAGGACCCAGGGACTCCAGCCCCGGCTTCTCACCAATGAGCACCTCCCACTTGCCATCGGTGGCCCTGGTCACCTCGTAGGCGGCCCTCATCTCTGACATTGCCACGCCGCCCAGGACGTAGATGATGAGCCGGGGCCCGGCCCGCGTCTCCACGCCGGCCTTGTTCTTGTGCCAGTGGCCGAAGCGGGCGCTGCGCAGGGGGAGACGGGCAGAGGTCAGTCCGCGCAGGAGACCCTCCCCCCCACCACCACACCCCTCATCTTGCAGGGGCCTGGGCGTGGGGCAGGGGGCGGCCCCTGGGCACCCTCACCTGACAGCAGCCTGAGAGCTGGATGTGGGGGCGGGGTCGGACACAAAGGGCCACAGCTTTCGGTCCAGCCGGTCCTCCACGGCATCCTGGGAGCCAGACAGGGAGGCTTAGGAGAGCAGCTTCAGGTGATGGGGCATCCAGGCTCCGGGGGGCTGGGCGGGGCAAGGCTGCTCGGCCCCCATGTGGACAGAGGTGCCAGGGGAACAGTGGGCAGGAAGCCAGGAGGCCGGGCCCCTGGCCTGGTCCTTTTGGCTATTGCTGCTTTGGGCTCCCAGGTCAGGCAGGGGCTGGTGGTGGTGGGGAGGGTGAAGCGAGAATGAGGGGCAGCAGGGGGAAGAGAACAGAGGAGGACAAAGGAAGGGGCCAGTGGTCGGACAGGAAATGAGGCTCCCCCCTGCGGTGCCCCCCCCTGCTGTCCCAATTCCTCGGGTGTCGGCTTGGGGCCCCCCCACCACGGCAGAGCAGATCGGATGCCAAGGGGATGCCCATAATGAGGGATTTTCCCTTAAGCCCCGAGGCTTAGCACGGTGACATGAAGAGGACTGAGCCACCGCCTAGATCAGGGCAGGACTTGGCCTGGGGCGCAGGGTTACACGGGGGGAGGCCGGGCCCCGCCGGCGCTACCTCCATCACGTCCTTGATGACTGGGGTCCAGCGCGACAGCCGATAGGTGGGCTCCAAGCGCTCCCTCCGCTCCAGCCGGCCGGAGGTCCCAGAGCCCTGCGGGCGGGGCGCGGGGGGGCGCGGGGAGGACGGGGAGAAGGAGGTGGGTCACGGGGAGGGCTGGCGGCTCATCTGGCTTGGGGGAAGGGTGGCAGGAAAAGATGGAGACACGAGAAATGGAACAGAGAAGCAGACAGAGAGGGGAGAAGGCGAGAGAGAGGAGGCTGGGGAGGGGGAGAGGGAGAAAGAGAGGGAGAGGGAGAGGGAGAGGACAGGGAATGAGAAGGAGAGAGAGATGCAGAGCCAATGAGCCAAGACCTGTGGCAGAGAGAAAGACGACAGACAGGGGAGGACAGAAGCCCAAGGGCACGGAGAAATAGGGGGACCGGGAGGCGGGAGGCAGGGCGACGGGGGCTGGGAGAGAGGTGAGGGACAGGTGAGGGGACAGGAGAGCCACCCCAGCAGTGGAGGCAGGGTCAGGGGAGGGGGGACACACAGGGCCAGAGAGAGACAGGAGCGGCTAAGCAAACAGCTGAGCACAGGAAGCTGCTGTGTGGGTGAGTTGGGGGTGGGGGTCTGGGGGGGTCCTGGGTCCTCCAGAAGCCCACGGCCGACTGTGTGCTGGTGACCCTGCTCTCCGCCCCCCGGGACTCCGGCCACACACCCCACACTGCACCATCACCCGGACCACAGGTCTGGCTGCACCTCACCCCTGTTTATCATGGGACCCATGACTGGGGACAGCTGTGGCGCCCTCGGGTCCCCAGACCTGACCCTGCACAGACCTCCCTGTCCTCCAAGAGCCCCACCATGCCTTGAATGCCCCAGTCTCCCAGGCCCCCGGCTCTGACTCTCCCAGGTACCCCTCCCACGCCCACATTCGCCTTCCGCCCAGTCTGACCCTACAGTTTGCTGCCCGCATACCCCAGGGTTGGTCACCGTGCCCCCCAGCTGCTCCAGGTTCCGGATGAGGCTGCTGTGTGCCTGCACGTTGGCATGCTGGATCAGTTTGGCCAGGTTCTCCTCACTCACACCTGGAGGAGGAGGACGGGTGGGCTTCTGGGGATGGGATTCTCATGAGGGGGGCCAGCTCAGAGAGGGCGGGTGGACAGAAGGTGGCCATGGGGTTCCTGGGTGAAGGGGGTTGGGGGTGGCGAGAGGAGGTCCCCAGACTGTGATGGGGGGGTGTCCTCAGGGCCAAGGGAGCCACTGGGGCAGATGCGAGGATGCTAGAATTCTGGGTGGGGATCCCAGAGGGGAGAGATGGGGGTCTGGAATTAGTTGACAGTGCCAAGTTTGGAAGGGTCATAGCTTTGGGGGTCCCTGTGTCAACGGGGCCCTCATGTCAATGAGAGTTCCGCCAGATCAATGGAAGGGGGTTCCCAGGTTCGAGGCGGGTGTATCTATGGGGTCTGGTGTGCCTGTTGAATGGGGACATCCCAAGGTCAAGAAAACGGCGGGGTTGAGAGATTCCCAGGATCACTGCAGAACCCCGTGAACTGGGGTGTCCGGAGGTCTTCCCATGCCCCCAACCCACCGTTCCGCAGAAGGATGTAGAGCAACAGGACCCGGATCTTGTCATAGGCTGGCACGGCTGTATCCAGCAGCACGGGCACAATCAGCTTCATGGCATCCTTGATCTTCTCACCCTCTGCGTCTGAGCCCATGGCCAAGTCCTGCGAGGCAGGGGTCGGGGGGTTCCAGAGCGAGGCCTCCGCCAGGGTCCTGACAGTTCTTCCTTCTATCAGGTCTCTGAAGGTTTCATGCCTGACCATCAACAGGCCCCGCCCTTCCCAAGGCCCTACCTCCCCAGAGGCCCCACCCCTTATCTGGGTCCTACCCCTCTATGGGCCCGCCCACCCCACAGACCGCACCCTTGTCCCAGGACAGGCTCTCCCCCAGGGCCCAGCCCGCTCCAAGTCCCCGCGGCCTCCCACAGGCCACACCCCCCAAGGCTCCTCCCCTGCAGGCCCAGCCCCCTCGACAGGCAGGTCTCTCCGAGGCCCCACGCCCGTCCCCGGCCCGCCCCCACCTGCTCCACACCGCACAGCTTCTCCACGGAACCCTTGAAGTGCTTCATGCAGTCGTCGGCTAAATTCAGGTGCGTGGAATACTGCGGGGTGGGAGGAGGGAGTTGGGGGGTAACAGAAACTGCGTCCAAGTCCCCCACCCAGGTTCCCCGCCTAGGCTCACCTTGTTCAGCTCCTTCTGGTACTGCGGCATCTTTTTCAGGATGTGGGACAGGTCTTTGATGTTGGCCTGGGGACGCGGAGGCCGTGAGGCTGGGCCCTGCGCACCGCGGACCCCACTCCGGACTCTGCCACGGGCCGGGGGCCCCGCCCCCGCTCTATGGGGACAGGGGCCTCTCCTCCCCAGCTGCCCATCCAGACGCGGTCCTGGCCCTACCTTGTCGGTGGTCAGCCGCTTGCTCTCACAGAACG
>LNAC01000276.1:5848237-5872963 GCA_002007465.1 Ailurus styani
GGGGGATGCGGGGGGTCACACGGCCGGGGGGGGGAGCCAGGGGACACACGTGTCCCTGTACCTGGCCACGGGCGAGCCCCCACTGAGGAGTCCGAGGGGCGTGGCTTGCATTGGGCCGCTGACCCAGGGACAAAGACCAGGCACGTGGCCCACGATGGGGGGAGGGGGAAGGGGACGGGACTGGGGACGAGAGCGGCCCACCCCTGGCGTCCGCCGCCAGCACGCACTTGGACACGTCGGCGATGTGCATGTGCCGCAGCTCAACCCACAGGTCATCGTCCTCATCCAGCAGCACAGCCTTCTCGCGGGCCTCGCTCAGCCCCGTGGTCTGGTACCTGTGGGACACGCAGGGTCGGGGCAAGCAGGCGAGGGCGAGGGAAGAGGGACGAAGAGGGACGCGGGAGCTGGCGGGGGCGGGGGCGGTGTTCCCGGGCTCCGCCTACTTGTACGTGTCCTGTTCGATGTTCAGCAGGTCATAGGCCATGGCCTGGAAGGTGAGCTCATGCAGCAGCGGGGACACGGAGTCCGCGCCCCGGTCCATGATGAGTAGCTGTGAGCGGGTTTTTTCAGGGCCCTGGAGGGTCGGCAGGGATGAGGATGCTGACCCTGTCCTTCCTGGGTCGCGGCTTCACCCCCTCCTCCCCGGCAGGCCCCCTTACCTCACCCAGACTGGGATTGTCCGCCTTGAAGGCATTCAGCTTGTCCAGGACCGCGTGGGCCAGCTGCGCAGTAACCTCTGGGCCCCTGGGGGTGGGGTGGGCAGACATGGGGGCCTCAGGCCTGGGGCGGGGGAGGGCCAGGCACACGCGGGAGGCCAAGGAATGGGTTAGGGATGGGAGTCAGGCCCCAGGCGAGGACCAGGACTGGGGTCAGAAGCGAGGTTCAAGGCTGCAGGCAGGATGGGTTCAGGGTGGGGGTGCCCTCGGGAGGGGGTCCCCACTTGCGGTAGCGGATGGCCGGGTACTCCTGCAGCGTGGCGCACAGGGTGGCGATCTGCTGGGCCAGGGCCTCGATCTGCCGTGCTCGCTCGCCCACCCGGAAGGGGCAGTAGAGGTTGTAGGTGCTGTGGGGGGCATCCAGGGAGAACACCTGGGGGGGCATAAGTGCCGGCACCACCGCTCTGGGTGTACCCCTGGGCCGTGCGTGGCCTCCAGCAGCTGCCGCTTCCCGGGGCTTCCCCTGGGCTCTGGAGCCTGCTTCGCCATCCGGGAGGCAGGCCCCGCTGCCTTCATCTGATGCCTGCAGGAGGCGGGGAAACAGCCCGGCCCCCTCCCCCTTGGGCAGGACCCCTCCGAGGTGTGCTCTCCACTGCCCCATGCAGTGGCCCAGGAGGGCAGAGCTCCAGGTGCCCACTAGAGGAACTCGGGTCCCTCTCTGTTGGCTGCTTTCCTCTCTGACCCAATGTCCCCTTTACTCGATTCAGTGTCTTTCTGAGGGAACCCAGGACGTTTGGTCACGGACCCCCATCCCCCACCCCGGACCAGCCTCGGCTATACCTGGGCCTCGTAGGGGAGGAAGGCCAGGTGGATCTCTTTCAGCGTCTTCACCACCTTGGCTAGACGGGAGCGGCCCAGCTCACTGAAAAGGGGCTCAGGGCAGGCTGGGGTGGGCGATAGAGGGCATCAGGCTAGAATGACCCCAAGCCCCAGACCCCCCTCACGCCCCCTGCTTGTTTCACTCACTGTCAGTGAAGAAGATGTGTGCTGCTTTGTAGGTGAAGGTCGGAGTCCCCCGGAAGTCAGCTATCAGGGCCTGCACTGACTGGGGGAGGCAGACCCTTGTCCAAGCCTGGTCCTGCCCCTCCAGAGCCCTGCCCCAGCCTCCCAGCCACCGCCTGGGCCCCCCGCCCCCAACACGTGCAGACATGCACAGAGGCACGCGTACACACACATACACACACTCGTTCACACGGGCACCTTCTCCGTGGGGCTGAGCAAGTAAATGGCCTCCAAACTGGGGATGGGTTCTCGCCGTTTGTTGATGTCTTCAACAACTAGTAGGAACGGAGAAAGGGCCATATGTAGGTGTCGCTGGGGCTAGGGCTCATGGAGAATGTCGGACTCAGAGTTGGACACTTGGGCAAGGGGGCTGGATGCCAGGGCAGGGGGAGCTGGATGCACTTGGGCGCCTAAGGGGCACGCAGCTAAGGGTTACATGACCAGGGTTCTGCACAGTCAAGGTCACAGTCATGCCCCCCCCCAGGAGTCCCCCATAGAAAGTGACACATTCTGGGGGGGCTCACCCTGAGTTCACTCTGGGGGTCCTTCCTACATGGGGTTCCACACACAGGGGTTCCATAATCGGGGAGGCTGACCCCTGAGGAGTCCTGCACGGGAGGTGTGCCCATGACAGGCCCCCACACTCAGGAGGAGGAAGGCCTGTATATACAGAGAGCTGCCTATTGGGGAGTTCTGGACAATTTTAGGGGCCCCCATGCTCAGGTCCCATCTGGGCAGCATGGGGTGGGGGTGTCCACTCACTAGTAATGCCCTCCGCCAGGATATCTGACATCTTGCAGCAGGAAGACAAGATGCGCATGCTCGGATGGTCCATGATGAGTACCTGTCCGGATGGATGGATGGATGGGCGGACGGACGGACGGATGAGTGTGCAGGAGAGGCTCCAGCTGCCCCCGAGGTGGGGCTGGGGTGGCGGGCAGGACCGATAGCTTCAAGAGCTGGCTGGCTGGGAGGGCCTGGCCGACCCTGCTCCGCCTCCACCCCATGGACCAGTGGCCTCCCCAGGGAGTACTTCGGGTCCCACATTTAGGGCCCCTCACATGGGTCTGGACGAGGCATTCTGGACAACCCCATACCTTCCACTCCCCATCCTTTTTGACACTCCGAATGACTCCGCTCAGGATTTCTGCGGGAAAAGTAGAGTGGGCTCAGGATTTTGGATTTGCTGGCCCCAACATGCCCCCCAAGCCTTGTGGGCCTTGCGCTGGGCCTCCGTCTTCACTCCCGTTTACTTCTCTCATCAGTCTGGCGAGGTCACCCCTAGGGTCACCCCCCAATTTACAGACAGGTGAACAGGTTCAGAGAGGACAGTGACTAGCCTAAGAACGCTCAGCCCTAAATGGCTGAGTGCCTGGGGCTTAAGTAGTCACTCAATAAATACGCTTTAGATGAACGAATAAGTGAAAACCCAGAGTTCAGATACAGGTCTACCTCCCTCCGGAGAGGGAACTCGCAACCTCGAGTTCTCCGGGTGGAGACGTTGAAGCCAGACCCCCCACTCGACCTCCATCGGTTTCTTTGCAGGACCCCTGACACCTGACTCTGAGGCAGGCCCGACTTCTCTGCATTAACCCCTGTGTAGGAGGCTCCGCTTTGGGCTGGGGTGCTAGGGGTTTGAGCCACGGTCTGCCCTGGCTGGCGGAGGGAGAAGGCAGAAGGGACAGGGTGGCCCCGCCCGCCCAGAGTGTCATGTCCACTCTTATCAGGACCGTCAGGGCGGAAGAAGCAGGAAGGAGGTGCTGAGGCCGGAACTACCCGAGATGGGGGAGGGGGCGACCTCCACCCCTCTCCCAGGAGCCCCGACCCACACGGCCTAGACGCCCCAGTCCTCACGCTGCGGGAGGTTCGTGGGGACCCGGCAAGAAGGGCGGTGTCCCCCACCCCTGGGCCCGGACGTCGGCCTGACCACATGCCCCAAGCTCTCACACCACCTGGGGTAGCTGACCAGCGCCCCCAGCCCGGGCCCCGGTTCGAGAGGCCAGCTCCCCCGGACTCTGCCAGGCTCGGAGAGCCGGCGGTCTGGCGTCCGGCTGTGCCCGCTCTCCGCCGGCCCCCTAGGGGGTCCGGGGCCGCAAGCCCTGGCGCCTGCCTCCGCCACCCCTAGCCCGATCCCCCTGGGGCCCCGGAGTCCAGTCTCCCAACTTCGTTTCGCTCCGGCGCGGGAGAGCCGGGACGTCCCGCGGGACCAAGTCCCCGCCCGCCCCCTCGAGGATCAGGTGCTCGACGCCCAGCCCGGCCTCCAAGTCCCCGCCGCCGGCGTCCCGGGGCTCGTGCGCCCCTGGCCCCCGCCCCCCAGGAGACTCACTCACTTTCCCCCACCACCGCCTTCAGCCCCGAGGGCGCCATCTTCCCCCAGGGGCGCCGCCACCGCTTCCGGGTCTGTCCCAAGGTGGGGGCGTGGCCCCGCGCGTCAGCCACCTGGGCCACGCCCCGCGGCGCTGGCCCCGCCCCCCGGCCCTCGCAGAGGAAGACCTGCCCCTCGCAGAGGGGGCGCGCGGGTGTGTCCACACAGACGAGTGCGGGGTCGCTGGAGGGCCCCCCCGACGACACACGCGGACGTGAGCTGGGACACACCGTCCCTGCTTGCGTGCAGCGAGCGAGCGGGATCGCGGGGGCACAGCGCTTCGCTGTTCCCCAGACACAGCCACCACCCTGCCAGAAGTTTCTCCGTGGCTGACGGGTGCTGTGTGTCCATCCGGGGCCGCGGGGCCATGAGCCCGTGACCCACTTACCTTCGGTTCCCCAGAGCGTAGCAGCAGGCTGGACAACATGGGATCGACTCACGAGGAAGCCCCGAGGGAGGGTTGAAGTCGAGCCAGCACCTACTGCGTGCCCAGGACCGGTGCCAGATTCTCATTCCATCCCGAGAACCCCTGACAGGGAGCGCGGTATAGACCACGAAACCGCGGCTCAGCAGGACCCTTGTCTAAGGCCACGCGATGAACAGGTCTGCTGGGATCTGAACCAGGACTCTGTCCCAGGAGGACCGCTTGTCACAGCCTTGCCCTCACCGGGTGCACACACCCCGGGGCCCCCCCCCCCAGGCTGCTAATCACATCCGTCTGCTGAACTCGTGTGGTCAGCGGCATGCTCCAGCCCTTGCACTTACACACACGTTCAGTTCACACTTGACTTGAAAGTTCACGGCCTGCTCCTGCTGTGGGCCAGCCAAGGGCTGCCACCTTGCCACACGGAGGGCACGGTTCAGCAGCACCCATCCAAAAGAGGTCCCGTATCTCAGGTGTGAGGCACGGGTGTGAATGCAGAGTCCAGAACGGGTTCCTCCATTTGGCCATGTTTATTAAGAATTGGTCTGGACGGGGCACCGCGGTGGCTCGGCCGGTTAAGCGGCTACCTTTGGTTCAGGTTCTAATCCTGGGGTCCTGGGACGGAGCCCCAGGTCAGGCTCTCTGCTTAGCAGGGAGTCTGCTTCTCCCCCTGCCCTTCCCCCTGCTCGTGCTCTTTCTCTCTCAAATCAATAAATAAAATCTTAAAATAAAAGGAAAAAGGAATTCGTCTGGTGCTTGGCCCTTTGTCACTTACATGGGACAGGCAACGGTGAATAAAACTAGATCTGCCATGTGGCACTTAAGGTTAAGTGGAAGGGGAGAGAAAATGATCAGTTCTGCTCTAACGGAGATAGTGATGTGCGAGCACATGCAGCGTGGGGGGCGGTTACTGTGTGTGGTACCAGAGGGGGACCCTGACAGGGCGACGTTTAGATTTAACCTGAACGACGTCAAGCAGCAGTCGTGAGGTGGTCCAGGCAGAGAGAAGTAGGGGATGTGGCTGGAGGAGCAGGGGGAGTGAGGTGAGCCTGGAGGGGCTGCAGAGGCCAGACCTCTGGGGGATGAGGTAGGACGGACCCAGCCGAGTTCACCTGGGATTGAGAGGTTCCCAGGACAAGGGACTTCCGGTGCTAAAGCTGAGAGTCTTGGCCAAACGAGGATGGCTGGCTACTCTAGGTAGGATTTGGGGGGGTTCTTCCATGTTTTCCTCCCTCTCTCCCTTTCTTGGCTTTTCTTTCTTTCCTAGCTTTATTGAGATATAATTCACACACCACACACTCACTCACTGAGAATGTACAACTCAAGGCGTTTTAGCATCTTCAGGGTTGTGCGTCCATCCCCAATTTTAGAACATTCCATTACTCCATGGGGTTTTCTCCTGAGGGCAATGGGAGCCAAGGGAGAGTTCTGAGCAGGGAAAGGAGGGGACCCCTGTGGCTCCTGAAGGGAGAGGGTGGATTGCAGGGGCAAAGGGAGGAGCTGGGAGACCGTGACACACCCCCTAGCTTCTCAGTCTGTCCCTGGGGGTGGAAGTCCGGAGGGCCTACCGACCCTCACTGTACTCTGTGAGGGTGACCAGGGTCTTCTGGTGTTAATGGCTGAATGATATCCTGTCCACCCTCCCCCAAGACAGGTTGAAGGCCTAAGCTCGGGTACCTGAGATTGTGACCTTATTTGGAAATAGAGCCATAGCATGAGGCTCTAACACAACATGACTGGTTTCCGTGTCTTGTGACAGTCATATGAAGACAGGGGCACAGAGAACTGTCACATGACGGTAGAGGCAGAGGTTGAAATACTGCAGCGACCAGCCAAGGAGCACCGCGGGCTGCCTGCAACCGTGAGGAGCCAGGGAGAGGAAAGGAAGGACCCCCCCCCCACGGGTCTCAGGAGCGTGGCACTGCCAACGCCCCAGCTTCTGGCTCTGGCCTCCAGAACTGTGCGACAATCGTCTGTTGCTCTAAGCCCCCGGGTCTGTGATTTTGTTAAGGCAGCAGGAAACCGGTACATCCACAGAAGAGCAGGGCATCCCGTTGGCATCAGGGGCTCGGGGCTGCGGACGGGGGGCTGGTGGGGGCCCTGGATGGGGCACGGTTGCCTGGGGAAGAGGACCGAGCTTTGCGCTTAGGCAGGTGTGACGGTGCAGCCCACTTACTCTGAGAAGAGGTTTTAACTTGTTTCTAGAAAAGCATCTTGGGTAGGGGATGGGGTGCACATGGGATCCTCCCAGTGGCACCTACAGAGGTGCTTGGGGGAGGGGACAGGAACTCTCCTCCTTGCCTCCCATCCCCAGGTACTGAGATGACAGATCTCAGGAGAGAGCTCAACCTGGCATTGGTGGCAGGACAGGAAATCCCAGACCTTCTTGGGACACCTGGGTGTCTCAGTTGGTTGAGCGTCTGCCTTTGGCTCAGGTCACGATCCTGGGGGTCCTGGGATCGAGCCCCGCATGAGGTTCCCTGCTCGGCCGGGAGTCTGCTTCTCCCTCTGCCCCTCCCCCCCCAGCTTATGCTCATTCTCGCTCTCTCAAATACAACCTTAAAAAAAGGGGGGGAATCCCAGACCTTCTTGTCTCAGGGCCGGTGGTAGGCAACCAGGCGCAGGGACAGTGAAGAGGAGGGGTGGCCAGGAGACCGAGGCGGAGCGCCTCAGCCTGGTGGTCCCTCAGTGCTCCTCAGGTCCGGCTTCTTCCCCCACCACCCGCGGACAGCAACTGCCCTTCCACCAGGGTGAGCCCATCCCGCAGTGCTTCCCACTGGAGGCCTACAGACCCCGCCTGAGCTGCCCGGGTGGCCTGACCTTTCCCAGTGGGGCCAGCCAGCCCCCGTGCCCCACCGTGGGGGATACTGCTCTGGCCTGCTGCTGAGCCCCACCTGAGAGCCCTTGAGGCCCAGTGAGCCCTGCTGGGCAAGGTCCCAAACCCAGGTCACCCCGTCTCCTGCCCCCACAGCAGCACGGCGTCCTGCTGCAGAAACAATTATCTGGATCATCTTTATGGGGCTTAAGCTTGGGTGGGAGCAGATGGGGCGTGAGCTGGGGATTTGGGGTTGGGCATCCACTCCCCCCTGCATCCCAGTCTTTTAAAAAGCCTTCTCTGGCACGGGGCCGGGACAGAGGCCAGCAGAGAAGTGGATGGGACCCAGGGGAGGGGAGTGGGGACAATGATGGACCAGGAAGAGAAGGTGGATGGGAGCTCGGCCCCCAGCGTCAAGGTAAGCGGATCCCACCGCACACATCCCCAACTCAAGGGCCTGTGAATGACAAGACTAATTAGTTTGTAGGGCACCTAATTAGCAAGCAAGTCTCCTGGGACCCCTGACCCAGTTGCCGCCCAAGGTAAGTGCTGGTGGGCATGGGGGTCCAAGGGCCTAACCCAGCCCCAGGGCAGAGGTCCCGACTCTTCCTGCTAACCCCTGTGATGTGGGGGATGCTGGGATTCAGGGGAAGCCCCTGGTATGTCTCCCTGGCTCATGTCCCAGCCCCCAGGCCACCCTGCAGTCAGGCCCCAATTTAGGCCGTCAGGATGCTGGCACCGGCAGCCTCTCTCTAGAGGCAGCACCACGTGGAGTGGCCCTGCTGGCCGGGCCCCTGGGGCAGGGGCCGGGATTGGGAAGGAAGCTCAGGTCTCATTCTGAGCAGCTCTGCAGAGCAGCACATCGGCGGGGACCATGGTGAGAGCCGAGGAGGGGAGGGGAGGGGAGGGCTTCCCCAGCTGAGAGGCCAGCTAGACTGAGTGTGTCTGTCCCCCAGGCTGGCTCTCCAGACCAGGAGGGCTTCTTCAACCTGCTGAGCCACGTGCAGGGCGACCGGATGGAGGAGCAGCGGTGCTCGCTGCAGGCAGGGCCGGGTCCGACCTCTGAGAGCCGTGAGCACGGGCATGGGGGCGGGGGTGCGTGTGTGTGTGTGCGCCTGGTGTGATGTTTGGGGGCATGAATAGGGCAGGGCGTAGGGATCCAGGGAGACTGGCCATCTGGGGGGCCTGTGGGCGAGTCTGAGAAAGTAAGTCGCAAATGGGAAGACTGGGCAAAGGATGGGAAGGAGAGACGAGTGCGCTTCCTAGAGAACGTGAGTGGGGGCGGAGGAGCAGGATGGGGGCTCGGGCTGGGCTGTGTCCCCTGGAGTCAGTGTGTATGTTCATCTCCACATGCCTCTGCTTAACACAGAGAGTGGCCCTGCGCCCGAGATGGACAGTCTCATGGACATGCTGGCCAGTACCCAGGGCCGCCGTATGGATGACCAGCGTGTGACAGTCAGCAGCCTGCCTGGCTTCCAGCCCATAGGCCCCAAGGTAGGTGACGTGCTACCGGGGCTGAGCAGAGACCCGCTAGGCTGAGCGCTCTGACCCTGCCTTCCACCCCCAGCCAGGAGTGAATGGGGCCTCACCCTTACGTCCAGCCATGATTTACCCCCTAGGTATGAGTGCCTGGTAAAAGTGCCACCCTGGGTCCCTGCCAGTCACAGGATCCTGGCCAATCTAATACCCAACTTCGGGTGGAAGGACAAAGGCCCAGAAAGGGCTGAGAGGGGCCCAAGGTCAGGTCGGGGGCATGTTAATGTCAGATCCGTGGCTGGAACTCGTGGCCCCTGCCTCCCTGTCTCAGAGTTTCAGGGAAGACAGAACGGGCAGACCCCCATCCTAGGAAGATACCTCCATGCACTACTGTGTGTCTTTGACACACGTATGCATGCATAGCGTGGGTTCTGAGCAAGACCCCAAATACCACCCTAAAGGCTGAGTAACTAAGGTACGTAGAAGCCGGGGGATGGCAGGGGCAAATGGCAGGAGGTGGCACACAGGCACCCTCCCCCAATGTCTGGGTCACCTCCGGCTGGCACCGCCCTTGGTTCCTCCCTCTGGCTGACCCCTCCTCATCCACAGGACGGAGCGCAGAAACGAGCTGGGACGCTCAGCCCCCAACCCCTCCTCTCCCCTCAAGACCCGACTGCTCTCAGCTTCCGTCGGAACAGCAGCCCCCAACCGCAGACACAAGCCCCATGAGGGCCTGAGCCATCCTGGGCCCTGCTTGGCCCCTGAAAACAGACAATAAAACACTTCCACGAGAAACAAGAAACTGTGTGTGTTATTTCATGGGTGGAGGGGCTAGGATTCAGGAGCTCTGCTGGGCAGCGCGAAGGAGCTTCTCCTCCCGCTGCTTCCGTATCCTCTCTTTGAATTCTTCTAGCTCCCGCCGCTGCGGGGTGGAACGGGAAGGGAGGAGGACACACACCTCAGGGGCCTGGACCCCCTTCTCCCCACCTCCTTAGTCCCCCAGGCCACAGACTCAGAGTTCAGCGTCTACAGTGGAAGCCCTGTGCCAATTACAGCGAGGGTCCAAGTGCCATTAGGTTCACCTTTCAGGAAGAAGGCAAGAAAGAAACTATACGACCCCCTGCTCTCAGTTCTCTTTCCTCAAGACTGAGAGCAAAATTTTCATCCAAACCCATCATGGCCACAGGGATCCAGGCGCCTCCGTCCCTTTAGGGAGAAGAAAAATATGTTACTCACCTGGTCCTCCTTCTCAGGTGGCCACAGCTCCCTCTGTGGGCACAAAGTAACAGCTGAAAGCATGAGCCAGGAGCCTCCAGAGCCCCCCACCCAGGGCAGGGTTGGCTGGTGGGAAGCAGACATGGGTCCCCAGCATGTTGGTGCCCCGTTCTCTCCCCCACGCCCTGGAATGAACCCATGGATACTTTCCCTGTGCCCACCTTGCGCTGTATGACATAGTCTTCAAACCACTCGGCCTGGTTGGAAATCCAGAACATAGCCACAGGGAAGGTGAGGTAGAGTGTCATCTAGAAGGGTGGGGGGTAAATGAACAGAGCCAGGGATTAAAGCCCTTCCACAACACGCATAGGTTGCTCAGAGCCTGGAGGACCATCCTCCCACAGAGCCCGCAGTGCCTGCTCAGGGTCCCCAAGAACCGGGGAACTCCCACCAAGGGCACAGAAGCCGCACACCTTAAAGCCTAGACCCCCAGTAGTAATAATTTAAGAGACCTCAAAGCCTCCTCCAAGTCTGGGGAAACGCCCTCTCGAAGACAGACAGACAGACACACACACACACACGTACACGCGCGCGCGGAAAGACCCCTGACTCAAAGCACAAAACCTCGCACTAAAATCAAAGGCATCTTCGTGAGACCTCATTACCCACCCGTTCGTCAGATCCCTGGAGCATCTTCAAACCCGGGAGGCCTCATTACTTGGAATCGATTCCCCTAAACACAGGGGTCTCTCTATCAGAAACACACAACCACGCGGAGCCCATGCGCTTCCCCAGGGTCTGGAGCCTTCCTCCTCGGAGCCCCTGCCCAGATCCCTCCTCCCGGACGCCCCTCCGCACAGCCGCCCTCCCCTCTGCTGGGCTCCCAACCCTGAAGATCCCTCTCAAAACTCAGAAGCTTCTCCCCACGTTGCCCTCTCTCCTGGAGCCCCCTCCCTTCCAAAGCCTCCTCCTCAGCGCCGGGAGGAGTCCAACCGTCCACCCGCTGCAAAGCTCACTGACCCGAAACACCTCCAGCTTCACCCCCATCTCGCTTCTCCTAGGCTACAAAGCCGTTTCCGCCCAAAGTCAACCCTCCAGCAAAGCAGCAGCCGATTGGGCGTTCGTGGCCCCCACTGCTGAAGCTGATTGGTAGAGGAGGTTCTGGGTGACGTCATCTTCGGGCGTCTTTTCTCCGCTTCCGATCTCTGGCGCCTTCGGAGCGAAAGTCAACAAACGAGGTCCACGGGGTCGAACGGGGTTCAACCAATAGGAAATAGGTCTGGCCCCGGGGGGCGGGCCTTCCGCAGGAGACGTCATCATAACGCGACTCCTGCCCGTAGCTGGAGAGCCCGGAAGATGGTGGTGATGGCGCGTCTTTCCCGGCCCGAGCGGCCGGACCTCGTTTTCGTGAGTCCGCCGCGGGGCCGGGGGTGGCCCGTGTGAGAGCACAGGGCTTGGATGCTTCAGGGGTTCGGGGCCTGATCGCCGGGGGTGTCTGGGCCAAATTCTGTCCACTCGAGAGCAGGGCGTTTGGGCCAGGCTGCCAGGAGCCAAGTTCTGGTGGCAGAGTGCTGGGGGTCCGAGTGAAGAGCTGCTGTCGAGGTTGAGGGCCAGGCGACCCGGGCCCCCGGTGGGATGGGGAGAGGGGTGGATCGCCTAGCTAAATCTTGTCGAGATCTTGGCTTCTGAAGTAGAGGTTAGTGACCCAAAGCCAGGGTTCTGGTTTCTGGGGTAAAGTCTTGATGTTCTGAGTAACGGCCTAGGTCTGGCCCTGAGCCTTGTAGTTTCTGAGATAAAGGATCGGTGTCTGGATTCGGAGAACTGTGGAGTCAGATGTGGAGCTGGGCAGGCGATGGCCAGTGGGATCCTTCAGAGTCCAAGACTTGGTGTCTGGAGCACAGACATATGTTTGTTGATTGTGCTTCACAAAGATTGCAGGAGTTTTTTCTCTGTTTTTTTCTTTCTTTCTCTCGCTCTTTTTTTTTTTAATCGAAGATTTGTGGCAACCCTACATCAAGCAGGTGTGTTGGCACCATTTTCCAACAGCATTTGCTCACTTCTTGTCTCTGTGTCACGTTTTGGTAATTCTCACGTACTTCAGACTTTTCATTAGTTTTGTTTTGGGGCACCAGGAGCCACCCCCAAATAAAAGGGAAAGTTAATAAATGCACGGGTTCCGACTGCTTCGTGAGTTATTGCCTGCCTCTGTCCTTGGGCTTCCCTACTCCCTGGGCTATAACAATGCTGAAATTAGACCAGTTAATGGCCTTACAGCGGCCTCTCAGTGTTCAAGTGAAGGGAGGAGTCACACGTCTCTCACTTGAAGTCAAAAGCTAGAAATGATTAAACTTATTGAGGAAGGCATGTTGGAAGCTGAGATAGGCCGAAAGCTGGACCTCTTGCACCAAACAGCCAAGTGGTGATGCAAAGGAAAAGTTCTTGAAGAAAAGTAAAAGTACTACTTCAGTAAACACATGAATGATAAAAAAAAAAAAAAGTGAAATAGCCTTATTGCTGTTATAGAGAAAGTTTTAGTGGTCTGGGTAGAAGATCAAACCAGGCACAACATCCCCTTAATCTAAAGTCTAATTCAGAGCAAGCCCTAACTCTTTGGTTCTACAAAGGCTGAGGGAGGTGAGGAAGCTGCAGGAGATAAGTTTGAAGCTAACAGAGGTTGGTTCAGGAGGTTTAAGATAAGAGGTCATCTCCATAACAAAAGTGCAGAGTGAAACATCAAATGCCAATGTAGGATCGGTAGCAAGTTAATCAGAAGATCTAGGGGCACCTGGGTGGCTCAGTTGGTTTAAGCGTCTGTCTTCCGCTCAGGTCGTGATCCTGGGGTCCTGGGATCGAGCCCCATGTCCGGCTCCCTGCCCTGTGGAGAGCCTGCTTCTCCTTCTCCCTCTGCTGCTCCCCCTGCTTGTGTGCGAGTGCACATGTGTGTGCGTGAGCTCTCTCAAATGAATAAACAAAATCTTAGAGAGAGACCTAGTTAAGATAATTAATGAAGGTGAGTACATGAAACAGGTTTTAAATTTTACTATTATTATTGTTATTATTATTTTCTCACAACCCCGAGATCAAGAGCTGAGCTGAGATCAAGAGTCAGATGCCTAACCAACCACCCAGGTGCCCCAAACAGACTTTTAATATAAATGGAAAAGTCTTCTCTTGGAAGAAGATGCCATGTAGGACTTTTGTAACTAGAGAGGAGAAGTCAGTGCCTGGCTTCAGTGCTTCAAAGGACAGGCCGATTTTATTGGTAGAGGCTAATGCTGCTGATGACTTTAAACTGAAACCAGTGCCCGTTTACCATTCTAAAAATCCTAGGACCCTTAAGAATTAAGCTAAAACTACTCGGTGCTGTGTAGTTGGAACAGCAAAGCTTGGATGATGGCATGGCTGTTTATAACACTGTTTACTAAATATTTTGAGCCCCAGTGTTGAGACTGACAGCTCAGAAAGTAAAGATTCCCTCCAAAAAAATGACTGCTCATTAGCAATGCACGTGGTCACCCAGGAGCTCTGATGGAGCTGTACAAGATTAATGCTGTTTTCGTGCTTGCTAATATAACATCCATTCTGTAGCGCATGGACCAAAAGGGTAATTTCAGTTTTCAAGTCTTATTATTTAAGAAGTACATTTCATGGGGTTATAGCTGTTAGAGACGGCAGTTACTCTGATAGATCTGGGAAAAGCAGATTGAAAACTTCCTGGAAAGGAGTCACCATTTCAGATGCCATTAAGAACATTCTGATGCATGAGAAGAGGTCAGAGTATCAACCTTAATGGGGTTTTGGAAGAAGTTGGCTCCAACCTTCATGGATGACTTTGAGGGTTTCCAGTCTTCAGCGGAAGTAACCGCAGGTGTGGTGAAAACAGCACGAGAACCAGAGTTAGAAGTGGAGTCTGAAGATAGGACTGCCTTGCTGCAGCCTCATGATAAAATTTGAATGGAGGAGGAGCGAGTTGCTTCTCACGGATGAGCAAAGAAAGGGGTTTCTTGAGATGGAATCTACCAGCCACGAAGATTGTTGAAATGACAACAGAGCTTTTAGAATATGACATAAACTCAGTTGACAAAGCAGCAGCAGGATTTGAGAGGATTGATTTCAGTTTGGAAGGAAGTCCTGCTGTGGGTAAAATACTATCAAACTGAATCATATACTACAGAGAAGTCGTTCATGGAGGGAAGATTCAGCTGATGCAGTAAAACTATTTACCCCCCCCTTTTTTTTAAAAAGTGCCACGGCCACCCCAGCCTTCAGCAGCCCCTACCCTGATCAGTCAGCAGCCATCACCATGGAGGCCAGACCCTCCACCAGAAAAAAGATTACAATTCACTAAAAGCTCAGGTTAGCATTTTTTTAGCAAGAAAGTATCTTTTCATCAAGATGTGTAGATTGTTTAGACTTAACGCCATTGCACATTTAATACACTACAGCACAGCCTCACTTTTACATGCACCAGCAAACCAATAAATTCACTTGACCTGCTGCATTGTGATACTCCCCATGTTGTAGTCTGGAACTGAACCCGCAGTATGTGTGACGTATGCCTATTGAGGCCTGGTCTCTTCACCAGGTTTTCGGTGTTTCGCTTTGGTGAGGCTTGGCCGTGGCCCACACCTTTTCTGAGGTCAAGGTCTAGCTCGGGTTGACCCTGCAAATAAAACTGCTAATTATGTTACCAGCAAAATGGGTTTATTTAGGAGTGGCAGAGGAATTTTAAATAGGGGTATGCAAGCTCTGGGAAAACCAAAGGCGGGTCTGGAGAACAAAGAGGACCCACTTTATAGAGAAAAAGGAGTCAGCCGGGAGGGGCTGCTTTGAAGGAAAGTCTATTAGAAGAAAGTGATGGTTGGGGTGGTGATAGCTTCTCATTGACTGAGTTCTGGCAGTTTCTCATTGGCTGGGCTGTTGCCAGGCAAGGAGAAAATCTTCCTGTGGGGGGTCTGCAGTTGGCAAAGAGATGGTAGGGCACGGGAGTTCCCCTTTGGGGTGTCCCCATTCCGTTTCAAATGAGGTTTCTTTATTCATTTTCCAAGTTCTGGGGCAGAGTTGAGCTACACTCTGGCTAGTGGGAGCCTGAGATGCCAGAGGCCTGGTGTTCAGGAAGAGGCACATTGTGCGGAGTTACAGCTTGGTGTCTGGGTCCGAGCAAGGCCTGGCATTGGACCAGGGAGTCTAAGGAATCTGGTGATCTGGGCCAGGGAGTGGATGGCTCGAACCAGAAGTGCAAAAGAGTGGTGTCTGGGGGACAGTCTAGAGTCTGGCCTAGAACCCGGATTGAGGAGTCTGATGACTGGGTCAGATGGTGGGTGCTGGAATTCTGAGGAGTAAAACCGGACCTGAGCCCTAGGATCTGGGCGTCTGGTGACCTGGCTCCGATGAATGGGGGGACCCAGGACCAGGCTCTGAGGGCAGGTCTCTCCTCCCCATTCCCTGGCTCCCGCAGGAGGAAGAGGACCTTCCCTATGAGGAGGAGATCATGCGGAACCAGTTCTCGGTCAAGTGCTGGCTCCGCTACATTGAGTTCAAACAAGGTGCCCCGAAGCCCAAGCTCAACCAGCTGTATGAGCGGGCGCTGAAGCTGCTGCCATGCAGGTGGGACCCGCTCCAGCACCCCCCTCCCCGCCCTCTCCTAACAGAACTGGCTGGAGGTCCCAGGGGATGGCTCTCGTTCTGGCACTAAGTGGCCATCCCTCCTACCTCCACTGGCCCGTTGCTAAGACTTGGCATCCTTCCCCAGGCCCCTTCTCCCAGCAGTTGCTTCGTGGGGGCAGGGCGAAGGGTTCGAGCAGTCTGTAAGGCTGACGGGTCATCGTCTGTCCCTTCCTGCCTCCCTAGCTACAAACTCTGGTACCGATACCTGAAGGCACGCCGGGCCCAGGTGAAGCATCGCTGTGTGACTGACCCCGCCTACGAAGATGTCAACAACTGCCACGAGAGAGCCTTTGTGTTCATGCACAAGGTGGGCAGGGGGAGGCCGGGGCGGGGTGGGGGCGGTGGTGAGTGGGGATCGGAGTTCTGGTGCCTTGGTAGGCTTGCCATCGAGCTAGGCTTGGTCCCGGAGGCAGGGGTTCTGGGCCGCGGCGGCCGCAGCTCACCGCACGCCTCTGCCCCACGCCTCCAGATGCCCCGTCTGTGGTTGGACTACTGCCAGTTCCTCATGGACCAGGGCCGCGTCACGCACACCCGCCGCACGTTTGACCGTGCCCTCCGGGCCCTGCCCATCACCCAGCACTCCCGCATCTGGCCCCTGTACCTGCGCTTCCTGCGCTCCCACCCGCTGCCCGAGACAGCCGTGCGGGGCTATCGGCGCTTCCTCAAGGTAGGCTGGGGCGGGGGTGGGTTATTCGCGTCAGGAGGCCCCCAGAACTGGCTCCCTGGCACTAGCCCCTGGCAGGACGGGGGGAGAAGGCTTCCTGAGACAGGCTTTTGTTGGCGATTTGTTTATTGTCCACACATTTGCTAGCACCTGCTGCGTGTCCGGGATCGAGACAGGTCCTGGGACAGCGTGACAGAGCCAATCCCTGTGTGTGTGGAGCTTTTTGGTCCCCCTGGGCAGACAGACGCCCCCGAGCTGACCACATAAACCAGGAAAACCGCCAGACGGGAGGGCAGGGAATGTGAGACGAATGGTTGTGCAAGTGTTTTTAGGTGGAAACCGGGTGCATGTGGTGTGTGGCTTTCTTAAACTTCTACCAACTGTCATACACCGTGAAACTCTTAACACAGTGCTCTTTGGCCAGGGCAGGGGGGCTTGTGCTAAAAATTTAGCAAGGCCTGGTCGGTGCAGGCTCTTCCATTGTTGTCTGAGCCAGACCGGTCGGGGCTCGCCTTGGACCAGTGGGGCCCAGATCCCCGGGGCCTCGGCTGGACCCGCGGGGCTTAAGCCGCACCGGTGGGACCCGGGTCGGATGGGGGTGGCTGAGGCCGGGTCGGCGGGGCCGGCTGTTGAGCGGGACAGCGGTGGCTGCCTGACCTGGAGCCACCGAGGGGGAGGGGGTGTCGGGGCACGGCTGCTCGGCGCCCCCTGACTGCCGATGGGGCCGGTGGCCGCGTAGCTCAGCCCCGAGAGCGCAGAGGAGTACATCGAGTACCTCAAGTCCAGCGACCGGCTGGATGAAGCCGCGCAGCGCCTGGCCACCGTGGTCAACGACGAGCGCTTCGTGTCCAAGGCTGGCAAGTCCAACTACCAGGTGGGCCTGGGAGGGGGCAGGGCGGGGTCGGACGTCTCGCCCCTGTGGGGAGCACGACTAAGATCTCTCCTCCTGGCGCTGCAGCTGTGGCACGAGCTCTGCGACCTCATCTCCCAGAACCCAGACAAGGTGCAGTCGCTCAACGTGGACGCCATCATCCGCGGGGGCCTCACCCGCTTCACGGACCAGCTGGGCAAGCTCTGGTGCTCGCTGGCTGACTACTACATCCGCAGCGGCCACTTCGAGAAGGTGAGCGGGCCCGGCAGCCGCCGAGGGGAGGGGGGCGGTCCCCCCAGCACGTGGCACTCGGGGGACGCAGGCGGGCGCGTGCGGGAGCAGAAGACACGCGCGGGTGTGCGCTCTGCCGACGAGCACGCGGGCCTTGGGGTCGGCCAGACCTGAGTTCTTCCTGGCGGGGCGGCCTTGGGCCCACTAAGCCTGGGCGTCTTCATTTG
The DNA here is from genome assembly GCA_002007465.1 of Ailurus styani. Classification (NCBI taxonomy): domain Eukaryota; kingdom Metazoa; phylum Chordata; class Mammalia; order Carnivora; family Ailuridae; genus Ailurus; species Ailurus styani. The sequence goes on from LNAC01000276.1 coordinate 5,865,911, forward strand.
CAAAGTGAGAGGGACAGTTGCTCCCACACCTGGGAGGAATCCGGCGCCACACTTGCGCCTGGCGTGAGGGTCGCTCCTGAAGTGTTAGCGCTCCTGTCCGTGTCCTTGTCCGCTTGCTTGTCAGTGGAGGGCACGCCCGGGGTGGAGGTGCCTGGGGCTCTCAGAGGTCCCGGGCGGGCTGGCTGGGGTGGTTGGGGCCTCGGGGAGGAAGGAGCAGAGGGGGGTGGAGCTGGAGCAGGGGGGAGGCCGGTGAAGAGCTGGGGAAGGGAGAGCTCCGCAGGCCGAGAGGGCTGGCTGGGCCCGGCCTGAGCGGGACAGAGGCGAGACCAGCTCTGCGTTTTACACTCCGGGCCGCCACAGGCTGAGGCTGAGGCCAAAGGCAGGAGTCCAGCCAGGAGGCTGCTGGGGCCGGTGGCCCAGCGGGGGCCGTGGGATGACTGGCCAGGGATGGGTGGGGCGACGGGGCCCAAGCCGAGGGGGCTGGAGTGATGAGGAGAACATGAGCTTCAGACGGGGAGTCGGGCCGGCACGGGGGGCGCTCCACAGCACCGGCGGAGCCCTCCATGGCCGAGCCGAGGCCAGCGTCCTTGTGGCGCAGAGCTGGGGGACCCCAAGGGCCGGTCACCTCACGAGTCTCCCTGGGTGTCATGCACCTTACACGCCTTTCCGTCGAGCCTCTTTCACTCTGCACAAGGGACCGTCACCATCAGTTTGCTGGGGAGGAGTAGGGGCGCAGAGCACTCTGGCGGGACAAGGGACAGGACGGCCCCACGGCTCTGCTGTCACCACTGAGAGCCTGACAGAGCGGGGTGGCCCTAGCCTGCCGCCGGGGCCGTGCCGTTGGCTTCCCTATGCCCACGCAGGTGGACCCCTGTGCCTCCCGCTGCCAGCACTTCCCTGTCACCCTTCCCGTGCCTGCAGGCTCGAGATGTGTACGAGGAGGCCATCCGCACCGTGATGACCGTGCGCGACTTCACCCAGGTGTTCGACAGCTACGCGCAGTTCGAGGAGAGCATGATCGCCGCCAAGATGGAGACCACCTCGGAACTGGGGCGCGAGGAGGAGGGTGAGGGGCCGGGGTGGCGTCCTGGGCTGGTCGGGCTCCAAGGGTCCTGAGCGATGCGGGCAGGGGAGCGGTGCGTCTCCGGGGCCGTCAGGGGCAGGCAGGGAGGGAGGCCAGCCGAGTGGCCAGGGTGGCTGGAGCCCTGGAGGGTAGCCAGCACGAGGGGTGCTTGTCGGGCCGGGGTGGCCAGAGGGCTGAGTCCGCCAAGCCCAGGGCGTGCGGTAGGGGCTGGGGGCGAAGGCGGCTGTGTGCGGAGACCCTCACTTCTGCTCCCTGGCCCTCATCCCGGAGCCCAGATGACGTGGACCTGGAGCTGCGCCTGGCTCGCTTTGAGCAGCTCATCAGCCGGCGGCCCCTGCTGCTCAACAGCGTCTTGCTGCGCCAGAACCCGCACCACGTGCACGAGTGGCACAAGCGCGTGGCCCTGCACCGGGGCCGCCCCCGGGAGGTGTGTGGTGCCCCCCCGCCCCGCACCAGGGCCGCCCCCGGGAGGTGTGTGATGGTCCCCCCTAGCTGTGCAACCCCCTCCCCCCGCCCAGGGCCCCGACGGTCCCTCCTGACTTGATCCCTCCTTCCCAGATCATCAACACATACACAGAGGCGGTGCAGACGGTGGACCCTTTCAAGGCGACGGGCAAACCCCACACGCTGTGGGTCGCATTTGCCAAGTTCTATGAGGACAACGGGCAACTGGACGATGTGAGTGCTGGGCCATTTGTGCATTTGTGTGTGTGTGTGCACAGATGCGTCTTTGGCCAAAGGATGCAGGGGGCCCAGGTGCCGTCCTGTTAGCATGAGTGCGCTCTCATGGAGGTGGGGGAGCAGGCAGGGTCTCGACCTGCCCTCTCTGCACCCTGGCAGGCCCGCGTCATCCTGGAGAAGGCCACCAAGGTGAGCTTCAAGCAGGTGGATGACCTGGCCAGCGTGTGGTGCGAGTGCGGCGAGCTGGAGCTCCGGCACGAGAACTACGACCAGGCCTTGCGGCTGCTACGGGTAAGCACAAGTCCGGGTTTGGGGCGGACTTGGGGGTGGCATGGCGTGCTGTGCTGCGTGCCCAGACCCAGGACACCCCTAAGTCCCCGCCGCCGCTGCCGGCTCCCTGCAGAAGGCCACCGCGCTGCCCGCCCGCCGCGCCGAGTACTTCGACGGCTCGGAGCCCGTGCAGAACCGTGTGTACAAGTCGCTGAAGGTGTGGTCGATGCTCGCTGACCTAGAGGAGAGCCTGGGCACCTTCCAGGTGAGCTGCGTGGCCAGGTGCCGGGGGCAGGGCGGGGGACGGGGCTGCAGACTCTGCCCGGGGACTTGCTCCAACCCGCCCCCGCCCCGCAGTCCACCAAGGCTGTGTATGACCGCATCCTGGACCTGCGCATCGCCACACCCCAGATCGTCATCAACTACGCCATGTTCCTGGAGGAGCACAAGTACTTCGAGGAGAGCTTCAAGGTGAGGGGCTGGCCTGGGGGTCTCGGGCGGCAGCGGCTTCAAGGTGAGGGCGGCTGGTCTAGGGGTCTTAGGTGGCAGCGTGTCCTTTGCAGGGCCTCGGGCGCTGTGTTAGTGTCGTCCGGCCGGCCTAACGCGGTATCACAGGCCAGGGAACCTAAACAGCGGAAAGGCGTCACCTTAGTCCCAGAGGCTGGAAATCCCAGACCGTGATGTCAGCAGGGCTGGTTTCTCCTGAGGCCTCTCTCCTCGGCGTGCAGGGGGCCATCTCTTCCCTGTGGCCTCCCATGGTTGTCCCTGGGCGTGTGTCTGTGACTTCACCTCCTCCTTAAGACTCCAGTCGTTGGATTAGGGCCCACTATAGCGACTTCATTTTTGTTTCCTTTTTAAAGACTTCGTCTCTGACTTCACTTCCATTCTGAGTTCCTGGGGTTACGGCTCTGACAGGATTTGGGGGGACACAGTTCACCCCTTAACAGGCCCCGAGCCCTGCTTCTGTGTTTACGGGGCGGGGCTTGGTGTGGGTGCGTGCGGGCTGTTCCCGCTCCGCGGCCCAGGCCCTGGGTTGTAGGTCTGCGCCTGTGCACGTTATGAGGCCCCACCTGGCTGCGCGACAGGTCCGGGAGACTGGACGCCACTGGGGAGGAGGGACACGGCACACGGGCCACCCCCGGGCTGAGTGACGCGGGCTCTGCCCCTTGGCCTGGGCGTGTGAGCCTCCGCGCAGGGCTCTGGGCTCCAGTGTCTGCAGAGCTGAGGGTTCCCCCTGCCTGGAACGTTATCTGCTGGTGACTCGGCGAGTCCGAGTCCTGCCCTGTTGTCTGGGGCTTCGCAGTCTGTTGAGGGAGGCGTGTGGCCCCTTTTGACTGTGTCGTGATTGTAGGGGGCGGCGGGGGAGGGGGGAGGCTAGGGAAAGGCCACCTTGCTCAGCCCGAGGGACACGGGGTGGGGACAAGGGCAGGGCCCGGCAGCCCGGGCGCCAGGCGCTCTCGCCCCGCCTTCCCGCACACGACTCCCTCTCCTGGGGCAGGCGTACGAGCGCGGCATCTCGCTGTTCAAGTGGCCCAATGTGTCCGACATCTGGAGCACCTACCTGACCAAGTTCATTGCCCGCTACGGGGGCCGCAAGCTGGAGCGCGCGCGGGACCTCTTCGAACAGGCGCTGGACGGCTGCCCTCCCAAATACGCCAAGAGTGAGGCGGGCAGGGCCGGGGTGGGGCGGGGCACCCGGGGAGGGCTCCGGCCCCTGACCTGCTGCTCCCGTCGCAGCGCTGTACCTGCTGTACGCGCAGCTGGAGGAGGAGTGGGGCCTGGCCCGGCACGCCATGGCCGTGTACGAGCGCGCCACCCGGGCCGTGGAGCCCGCGCAGCAGTACGAGATGTTCAACATCTACGTGAAGCGCGCCGCCGAGATCTACGGCGTCACCCACACGCGCGCCATTTACCAGAAGGCCATCGAGGTGCCCGGCAGGGGCGGCTGGGGGGCACCCGAGGCCGGCCCAGGGCGTGGGGAGCCTGCTGACGCCCCGCCCCGTGCACCCGGCAGGTGCTGTCGGACGAGCACGCCCGCGAGATGTGCCTGCGCTTCGCGGACATGGAGTGCAGGCTCGGCGAGATCGACCGGGCGCGCGCCATCTACAGCTTCTGCTCCCAGATCTGTGACCCCCGGGTAGGGGGAGAGCCTGGCGGGTGGGCAGCGGGGTGCTACAGCCAAGCCGGCCGGCTCACCCGCCTGCCACCCCCTCTGCACAGACCACCGGCGCTTTCTGGCAGACGTGGAAGGACTTCGAGGTCCGGCACGGCAACGAGGACACGATCCGGGAGATGCTGCGGATCCGCCGCAGCGTGCAGGCCACGTACAACACGCAGGTCAACTTCATGGCCTCGCAGATGCTCAAGGTGTCGGGCAGCGCCACGGGCACCGGTGAGCAGCCGCGGCTCCCCCTCACCCTGGCCGGGCCCCAGGAGCCTGGCCCGAACCTCCTAGTCTGGGAGCTTGGAGTCCACCTCCGCCTCCCCCGCCGCAGACTGAGGGCTCCCTGAGGGCTGGGTGGTCAGCTTGGGGCACCCCATGGCTGTGGGGAGGGCGGGACCGCTCACACTGTCTGCCCCCGCCCCCCCCCACCCAGTGTCGGACCTGGCCCCCGGGCAGAGCGGCATGGACGACATGAAGCTGCTGGAGCAGCGGGCGGAGCAGCTGGCGGCCGAGGCCGAGCGGGACCAGCCCCAGCGGGCCCAGAGCAAGATCCTGTTCGTGAGGTACAGACGGGGCCTGGGGGGAGCCAGCTCTTCTTCGGGGGGGCGGGCAGGGAGGCCGAGTGGTGTGGCCCCCCTCCCTGATCCCTCCCTGCCTCCAGGAGCGACGCGTCCCGGGAGGAGCTGGCCGAGCTGGCACAGCAAGCCAACCCCGAGGAGATCGAGCTGGGGGAGGATGAGGACGAGGATGAGATGGACCTGGAGCCCAATGGTAAGGGGCCGGCCAGCCAGGGTGGTTTGGGGGAGGCAGGGGAGGGCCCCTTTCTGGAATGAGCATGTCCTCCCTCCCTGTCCCCTCCCGCAGAGGTGCGGCTGGAGCAGCAGTGTGTGCCGGCCGCCGTGTTTGGGAGCCTGAAGGAGGACTGACCCCACCCTTGCCCCCCACCCATCTTCCCCACCCACCCATCCTCCCCCAATATAGCCTGTGTTTGTATGTTGTAGTCTGAGCCTCCTTCCTGCTGCCCAGGTGTCATCGGGACTGCCTGCTCCGGGTGCTCTGGCCCTGGGCCCAGTCCCCCCCACCCCCAGATTGGCTGGTGCCGGAGGTGGGGCAGCTGGGCTCCAGGCCAGGGCCCACGCCCCACCCTCGCCCTGCAGAGCCAGTTCTGGACTCCGAGGCCAGTCTCTGCTGCCTGAGGCCTCTTTGAGGGCCTTGCCCCCAGCTGCCCAGGTCTTGCCAGCCCGGCCCCGCACTGGCAGGTGGCGTACTCACCCTCCCCTCTCCAAACTTTCTTCCTGAGCCGGGGCACTGACCTCCTCTCAGGAGAAGGCAGGCCGATGAGCTTAGCAAGGCACTTCCCGCCCTGGACGGCAGCCAGTAGTCCTCAGCCCTGGGCCAGGGCTGGGCGTGGTCCTTAGGCCTAAGCTTTGGGAAGCCATTAGTGGGCTTTAAGTTATTAAGAGATTTTAAGCATCGAGGGACATAATCAGATTTGTGCCCTGAACAGGCCATGGCGGCTGTGAGGGATTGGCTTATGGTGGGGTGGGGGATGGGGAGACCCAGGTCGTTGGCCTGGACTGGGGGGTGGTCATGGGGATAGAAGGAAGCAAGTGAGACGGAAGAGGCCATTAGGCATCAGGTGGGGGGAAGGAAGCTGGTCCGGTGTGTTTGAGCCACGGGGAGACCAGGAGCTCAGGCCCGCTCGAGCTCACGGTATATGGCCTACATCTGAGATGTCCATGGCCGTGCCAAGGACCTGGACCCTTGGATGTGGAGCTTGGGGGAGAGAAACATGGGAATCCTTTCCAGTGGTGATGACCGAGCCCAGAAATGGAGGCAGGCAGCAGGCAGAGAGAAAAGCTTAGCAGCTGGCCGCAGACCAAAGGCCAGGAGAGGCCAGTAATCTCCGCACAGAGGAGGAGCGTGGAGTGCACGGCGGGCAGGGAGGCTGTGGGGAGAGGTCGGGGAAGGGGTGGCCCAGGAGTGGCCACGAGGGGCCCTGGCAGGAGCCACGGCAGGGCTGTCGAGAAAGGAAAACTCTCAGGCAGAGATGTCAGCGGGTGCCCCAGCCAGCTTCAGGAAGATGCCAACACTCAAGCTCTTTCTAAATTATTTTATTCAAGAAGGTGGGGAGGACAGACAGGGGACTGAGCTGAGCCCTGAGTCCCTGAACCTCCCAGCTCAGCCCCCACAGCAGGACAGGACAGAAGTTAGGGGGTAGGGACTCCAGCCCTACCCAGACAAGGTTGGGGACAGACGAGACCCAGGAATACCAGCTGATTGTCCTCCAGGCTGTCCTCCGGGAGGGCGAGGCTGGGCCCGCCCCCTGCACCAGCGGCCCGAGGCTACTTGGGGGTGCTGCTGCCCTTCTTGGGAGTCGTGGGCTTCTTGCTCTGCCAGAGGTGGCCCTGGATGGTAAAGGCATCTACGCTCATGGACATGGTCTTGGCAGGGATCTGGGTAAAGCGCTTGCGGTCCGAGTTGTACTTGTAGATGCCCTCGACCATGGCGGGCGTGACGGTGCGGGGGCCGTAGCCCGCCAGGCGGGTCAGCTCCTCCGTCTCCCCGGAGAGCGTGTAGAGGGCCCGGAACTGGCAGCTCGAGTCGCGGAAGAGGATCAGGAAGTGGTTGGCCTTGCTCTTCTCAATTTCCTGGTGGGGTGGGGGACACGGTTGACCAGCGCGCAGGGCCCCCAAACCCCCGCTGGCCCTCAGCCCCAGGCGCGGGCTCACCTCGAGAATGCGGTTCTTCTGTGGTTCGTTCACCTTGCCCGCCAAGCAGCAGTGAGACAGGGCGTTGTGGATGATGAACTTGTTGGACTTGGCGCTGGGCTCCTTGTACAGCCGAGGACCTA
>LNAC01000276.1:5900174-5935264 GCA_002007465.1 Ailurus styani
TGCCTCTCTGCCTCCTTGTGATCTCTCTCCCGCTGTGAAATAAATAAATAAAATCTTTAAAAAAAAAAAAAAAAGGAATTCAATTTGGGAAATACTGGTTTAAGTCCATTCTGGGAGACAATCCGGAATTGGTCACAGAAAGATGGGGCCTCTCTCAGAATCCATGACAGGTGAGGGAACCCCAGGCAGTGGAGACTTCACTGGAGTTCAAACAGATTGCCCAGCTCACCTACCACACCTGTCAGTACCCATTAGAAAGTTTAACACTCTCGGGCGCCTGGGTGGCTCAGTGGGTTAAGCCGCTGCCTTTGGCTCAGGTCATGATCTCAGGGTCCTGGAATCGGGCTCTCTGCTCAGCGGGGAGCCTGCTTCCTCCTCTCTCTCTGCCTGCCTCTCTGTCTACTTGTGATCTCTCTCTCTCTGTCAAATAAATTTAAAAAAAATTGTTTAATAAAAAAGAAAAAAGAAAGTGTAACACTCTCTAACACTCTTTGCATATGGCTTGGACAACTGGTTGACCATTTGNGAAAGATGGGGCCTCTCTCAGAATCCATGACAGGTGAGGGAACCCCAGGCAGTGGAGACTTCACTGGAGTTCAAACAGATTGCCCAGCTCACCTACCACACCTGTCAGTACCCATTAGAAAGTTTAACACTCTCGGGCGCCTGGGTGGCTCAGTGGGTTAAGCCGCTGCCTTTGGCTCAGGTCATGATCTCAGGGTCCTGGAATCGGGCTCTCTGCTCAGCGGGGAGCCTGCTTCCTCCTCTCTCTCTACCTGCCTCTCTGGCTACTTGTGATCTCTCTCTCTCTGTCAAATAAATTTAAAAAAAATTGTTTAATAAAAAAGAAAAAAGAAAGTGTAACACTCTCTAACACTCTTTGCATATGGCTTGGACAACTGGTTGACCATTTGGGAAAATAATCAGTTCAAACCCTATCATACATCATATAACAAAATAAATTTCAGACTGATGAAAGAATTAAGAGTAAAAAGATGAAGCCATAAAATAAATTGATAAAATCTTTTTAAAAAATCAAAGGAAGAATATTTGACAATACCTGAAAGTTACATGAAATTCAAAATTTCAAAGGGTGCCTAGGTGGCCCAGTTTGTTAAGCGCCTGACTCTTGATCTCAGCTCAGGTCTGGGTCTCAGGGTCATGAATTCAAGCCCCTCCTTTAAAATTTTTTTTCTTAAATGTTCTATTTATTTATTTGTCAGGGAGAGGGAGAATGAGCTCAAGCAGGGGGAGGAGCAGACAGAGGGAGAAGCAGACTCCCCACTGAGCAAGGAGCCGGAAGCAGGACCGGATCCTAGGACTCTGGGATCACGACCTGAGCCAGAGGTAGACCTTTAACCAACTGAGCCACCCAGGCATCCCTAAAATAAAGTTTCCGTGTGTCCATCAATAAAGTTCTATTGAAGCATAGCCATGCCCACTAATTTACATGATGTCTGATTGCTTTTGAGTTATGATGGCAGGGTTGAGTAGTCACAACACAAACTGCATGACCTGGAAAGCCAAAATATTTACTAACTGACCCTTTACAGAAAAAGTTAAGGGGGCGCCTGACTGGCTCAGTCAGTACAGCAAGCAACTCTTGATATCGGGATTACAGATTTGAGCCCCATATTGGGTGTAGAGATTACTTAAAAATACAATCTTAAAAAAAAGTTAAGAACAAAGAAAGAAAGAAAGANTCAGTCAGTACAGCAAGCAACTCTTGATATCGGGATTACAGATTTGAGCCCCATATTGGGTGCAGAGATTACTTAAGAATACAATCTTAAAAAAGAGTTAAGAACAAAGAAAGAAAGAAAGAAAAAAAAGTTAAGAACAAATTGGTATTAGGGCATGAAATCAGAGCCTCAAACAGTTCTACCTAGAGTTTGAGAGAGAGTGTGTGCACAAGTTGGGGAGAGGGACAGAGGAAGAGGGAGAAGCAGGCTCCCCGTTGGGCAGGGAGCCCAAATCGGGGCTCAGGGCTGGATCTCAGGACCCTCCCCATCCCAGGACCCCGGCATCATGACCCGAGCCAAAGGCAGACACTTAACAGATGGGGCCACCCAGGCGCCCCTCTGGGCTTCTTATTTAAAAACTCAGACCGCTGACCGAGTCACTTCATCACCCTGTGCCTCAATTTACCTATAAAGTGAAGAGCAAAGTAGGATTTTTGCACACAATAAAATATTAAATTGAAAAAAAACCCCATTACATTGAAACACTTAGAATGGAACCTGGCACATGATATCACTGTATGGATGTGAGCAATTCTCTTTTCAATTGCATTCATAGATTTTTTTTTAAGATTTTTTTAAATTTATTTACANCATGATATCACTGTATGGATGTGAGCAATTCTCTTTTCAATTGCATTCATAGATTTTTTTTTTAAGATTTTTAAAAATTTATTTACATGACACAGAGAGAGACTACAAGTAGACAGAGAGAGAGGAGGAAGCAGGCTCCCTGCTGAGCAGAGAGCCCAATGCGGGCCTCGATCCCAGGACCCTGGGATCATGACCTGAGCCGAAGGCAGAGGCTTTAACCCACTGAGCCACCCAGGCACCCGCATTCATAGATACTTTAAAATTGCAATCTNGATCATGACCTGAGCCGAAGGCAGAGGCTTTAACCCACTGAGCCACCCAGGCGCCCGCATTCATAGATACTTTAAAATTGCAATCCTGCCTGGGGCTTTCAAGTGCTCTATGAAGCAAGACTTTGCATCCATTGCCAGGGGGTATACCACCTTTTCTGGGGAAACTTGTCAAGTATTTCTACATCTGAAATATTTTTGTAAGAACACAAGCAGAAAAACAATAAATGTGTGCTTGTTCATTCATTTCCTCACTGGTGAATTGGGAGTAGCATCAGGAATTCATCACAGAGGCACAGAGATTAGCGTACAAGGCTATGCATCCCAGTTTCCTGTTTAACAGTGGAAAGTTGTGAACAGCCCAGCAGGAAAGGACAGGTTGAATAATTATGCAGCCACGGGGGCAGGGGAGAGGGGGAGGTGTCATGCTTTAAATGAATATTTAACAATGGGGCACCTGGGTGGTTCAGTGGGTCAAAACCTCTGCCTTCGGCTCAGGTCATGAACTCAGGGTCCTGGGATCGAGCCCCACGTCGGGGAGCCTGCTTCCTCCTCTCTGTCTGCCTCTCTGCCTACTTGTGATCTCTCTCTCTGTGTCAAATAAATAAATAAAATCGTTAAAAAAAGAAGAATATTTAACAAGATATACTCTGGGCTTTAAAAAATCATCGAGGGCGCCTGGGTGGCTCAGTGGGTTAAAGCCTCTGCTTTCGGCTCAGGTCATGATCTCAGGGTCCTGGGATCGAGGCCCATATCAGGCTCTCTGCTTGGCAGGGAGCCTGCTTCCTCCTCTCTCTCTGCCTCTCTGCCTACTTGTGATCTCTCTCTCTCTGTGTCAAATAAAGAAATAAAAAATCTTAAAAAAATAAAAATAAAAAATAATAATAATAAATCATCGAAATAATACAATCCTGTTGTAAAAGGAACTAATAGAAAAGTAAAAACTGCAGAAATTCCCCCCTTAAACTCTGACCCCGCCTCTTCTTCTTAAGAGGAAGTAAGTCCTCTTCAATGGAGCCACTGTCCATTGTCTGGAAGAGCCTTCCAAGCTGTCTGCTACATGTGTCCATCTGTGTTCTCTAACAAACACACTCATACTGTACTCAGTGTTATGTGAGGTTTTTTTTTTCCCATGGCGAAAGGTATGGAGGGATTTTTCCATGTCAGTGAATATAGGTCTATCTCATTCTTTTCAATGGCTACAGAGCGTTCCCATAGCATGCCATGCCCTAATTTGTCTAATTATGCCCCTATTGTCAGCCACGGAGACTACACGCCATATTTCACTTTTACAAGCAACGGCATCACTGCAAGCCAGGCTGTGATGACTGCACGTTTCTTAGGCACATGTATTTATGGGCTCAGTTGTTGGCTAGGGAGTGGCCAGGTCAAAGGCTAGGTGCTTTAAATATTTTGTTCCACCATAGCCAAATCCCTTCCCAAGAAGTTCCAACAATTTTCACTTCCCCTGCCCGACAGTGTGACGACACTCCATAAGACTCGATGTTTTTGATATTTTTAACATTTGCTAAATGAAAGAAGAGTTTGTCCCATTGCTAGTGAGACTAAACATGTTGTTGTTACTTATTTTTTCATTTGTTGTTTATATGTCTAGACTGTTTTGTTTTGTTTTTGTTTTAAAGACTTTATTTAAGGACGCCTGGATGGCTCAGTTGGCTAAGCGTCTGCCTTTGGCTCAAGTCATGATCCCAGGGTCCTGAGATCTAATCCCAAGTCGGGGGCTCCTTGCTCAGGGGGGAGCCGGCTTCTCCCTCTGCCTGCTGCTCACCCTGTTTGTGCTCTCTCTCTCTCTGACAAATAAATAAAATCTTATTTTTAAAAAAGACTTTATTTATTTGTGAGAGAGCATGAGTGGGGTGGGGAGGAGCAGAGGGAGAGGCAGAAACAGGCTCCACATTGAGCAGGAAGCCCCGACACAGGGCTCCATCCCAGGACCCTGGGGTCGTGCCCGGAACTGAAGGCAGATGCTTACCCGACTGAGCCACCCAGGCGCCCCTATGTCCAGCCTGTTCACACTGTCTGGGTGCCAACCTGGACTACATAAGGAGGCATAGTATGGACCCTGGGGCCAAACTGCTCTGATTCAGGCTCTGCTATGTGATCTTGAGCAAGTCACTTAAGCTCTCTGCGTCTCTGGTTCTCATTTGTAAAATAGAGATAATAATGGTATCTATCTCATAGGTTGAGGATTAAATTAATTTGCATATAGAAAATACCTGGAACAGTGCTCAGGGTGCGGTGAACACGCAATAAACATTAGCAGTTATGTGCAAGTTGCCTATACTTAATATTGTAAATATTCCCTTCCAGGCTTTTGCTTCGGTTGGTCTATTGTCTTTGTTCATGATGACGTGTTTTCATGTCATCACATCTGTCTGCTTTTTCTTTCAGACCTCTGAGTTTCAATAAAAGCAAAACCGGATCATTTAAACTGAGCATAGAATAACAAGCTGGGAAAGGAGAAGAAAATATTAGCAGTATTTGTGTCCAGGGAGTGGAATGCATGCAGATGACTTACTTTCCTTTTTTTATATTCTGTATTTTCTGAATGTTCTAATGACCATATATCATGAAGATATATTTCCAAAGGAGTACGTATTACCTTTATTTTTATGCTTTACTTATTTTAAACACACTAGTAATCATTTTATAATGAGAAGCACCCCCTCCCCAGTGCACGTTGTTTAACCATAAAGGACAAAAGGAAGCAAGGAGTTAGTCAACTGCTGCCCACACTTCAAGGCTCCCTCAGTCCGCAGAAGGACGCTCCGCCCCTGAAATCTTCGCGACTGGGGCCAGACATCCAACTATCACACAGGATCGCCCCCTGGTGGCAGGTAAATAAGAAACTGATGGGGGGGGAGAGAGAGAGAGAGAGAGAGAGAGAGAGAGAGAGAGAGAGAAAGTGTGTGTGTGTGTGTGTGTGTGTGTGTGTCTCCTCCAGTAAGGAGCTCAGTTTCATTCAAAGCAACCTTTTGAGTCAAGGACTAAAATTGTGTAAAAGACCCAGGTGAGAAAATGGAGTTATCTGGCTGGCAAGGGGCAGAATCTCCCCCAGTTCTGAGAAAATCCAGGTCCCCGTTTTTTTGCTTTGTTTTTAAGATTTTATTTATTTATTTGACAGACAGAGAGAGGCAGTGAGAGAGGGAACACAAGCAGGGGGAGTGGGAGAGGAGGAAGCAGGCCTCCCGCTGAGCAGGGAGCCCGGTGCAAGGCTGGATCCCAGGACCCTGGGATCATGACCCAAGCCGAAGGCAGTTAGTTGCTCAACCAACTGAGCCACCCAGGCGCCCCCAGGTCCCTGTTTTGAATTACCCTAAATCTTCTGCTCCCAAAGTTCCTACTCGAGTCTGTGGATCTAATTCACATATCATGCATTTCACCCATGGAAAGTGTACAATTCGGTGGGCTTTAGTGTATTCACAGAGTAGTGAAACCATCACCACTGTCGACTTGAAAATATTTCCATCACAGGATGTGGAGAAAAGGGAATCCTTGTGCACTTTGGGAGGAATGTAAATTGGTGCAGCCACTATGGAAAACAGTACGGAGGATCCTCAAAAAAATTAAAAATAAAACTACCATATGATCCAGAAGTTCCATTTCTTTTTTTTTAAGATTTTACTTATGTATTTGACAGAGAAGGGAGAGAGAGAGTGCGAGCGCACAAGCAGGGGGAGTGGGAGAGGGAGACGCAGGCTCCCCACCAAGCAGGGAGTCCAATGTGGGGCTCAATCCCAGGACCCTGAGACCACGACCCAACCCAATGGCAGATGCTTAACCAACTGAGCCACCCAGGCACCCCAGCAGATACCTCCGCCCCTATGTTCACTGCAGCATTATTCATAATATCCAAGGTATGGAAACAATCCAAGTGCCCATTGATGGATGAATGGATAAAGAGGTAGTGTATATATTCAATGGAATGTTATTTGGCTTTTTTAAAAAAAGATTTTATTTATTTTCAGAGAGAGAGAGAGAACCCAAGCGGGGGGAAGCAAGAGGCAGGAGAGAGGGAAGCAGGCTCCCTGCTGTGGGACTCAATCTCAGGACCCTGGGATCATGACCTGAGCTGAATGAAGGCAGACACTTAACTGACTGAGCTGCCCAGGCGTCCCTTATTTGACCTTTAAAAAGAAAGAAATCCTGAATTTCTGAGATGAAGGGCACCTGGGTGGCTCCTGGGGTCCAGTCCTACATCCAGCTCCTTTCTCAGTGCAGTCTGCTTCTCCCTCTGCCTCTGCCTGCCACTCCTCCTGTTTGTGCTCCCCCCCCCGACAAATACATAAGTAAAACCTAAAAAAAAAAAATTAAAAAGAAAGAAATCCAGTCATTTGCAACAAAATGAATAAAACTGCAGGGCATTATTCTAAGCGAAATTAAGTGGGATAGAGAAACACAAACACTGTAAGGCATCACTTTCATGTGGAATCTGGGGCGGGGGGAGTTGACTTCATAGAAACAGAGAATAGAAAAGTGGTTGCCAAGGGCTGGGAGATGGAGAAATAGGAAAAGGTAGGTAAGAGGGCACAAACTTTGTTATAAGATGCAGAAGGTCTAGGGATCTGATCTATAACATGATGACTACAGTTAGCACTGCACTGTGTTATTTTCATTTGGAGGAGGGACAGATACATAGGAGACCATTCCATATAGGAGAGACCCTTTAACCAGTTTTCCAGATGTCCTGGGGTCTGACATCTATGTGGTTGTTTTCAGAGACCTGGCCAGAAACATGTAAAGCGAAGCCCCTTGGAAGCCTGGCTCCATCAGTCTCCTCTGATCCCACTCCTCTTGGTCAGTTCCTGTGAGCTGCAGGGGAAACCCCTAATCCAAAACCCAAGCCTTCACGGGAACCCCAACATTTCTTAGCATTAGCTGAGCCTTAAGCTCTAGAACCAGAGAGAAGTAGCCTGAACAGCCCAAGAATTTCCAGTGGGACCCCAACTAATTCTGTTAAATGATGAATGACATTCACCAGATATTTCCAATCCTCTCTCTTTTGGGGGGTGGGGTAGGGTTGCTCTTTCCTGGGTGCTCATGGTTGAGTAGGGCCATGTGACTTGTTCCGGCCAAAGAGCAGTGAGCAGAAATGCTGTGTCATTTCTGGGTCAGAGTACCTAACTGCCATGCAGGACTCCTTCCCCCCAATTTCTTTCCTCTGCTACAGCGATCTGAAACATTCCAGGTAGTGGCTGCTTCATCACCTGGGGTGAGGAGTGAGGCACATGGGAAAGGATCCCTAGATGATCTGCAACAGATATATCTTGAGAGCGAAAAATTGATTTTGTATAGTTTTAGGCCTCCCGGATTTTGGAGTCATTTGTTACAGCAGCATAATCTGATTCATCCTGACTGACACACAAATCCAACCACATCTTGGTACCCGGGTCCAGCCAAGGGCTTCATATTAGTTTAGTAAGGCTTCCATAACAAAGGACCACAGACAAGGTGGCTTAAACAACAGAAATTTCTTGTCTCATGGTTCTGGAGGCTAGAAATCAGAGATCAAGATGTTAACAGGGGTGAATCCTCTGAGCATTGTGAGGAAGAATCTGTTCCATGCTTGTTTCCTAACTTCTGGTGGCCTGAGGCATTCCTTGGCCTTGTAAATGATGCTCTCCCTGTGTCTTCACGCTGTCTTCCCTCCATGTATCTTAGTGTCCAAATTTCCCCCTTTTACGTGGATGCCAGTTAGATTAATTCTGGCTTAACTGCCTCTTTAAAAACCTTATTTCCAAAAAGAGTCACATTCTGTGGTCCTGGGGTTTAGGATATCAACATATAAATTTGGGAAGGAGAAACAATCTAGCCCCTAACAGGCTCTACTCCAGCTTCAAGGTGCCAGGGCTTTGATCCTGCCCAGGATCAGTAAGAGAAGGTAGGAAAGGTTGATATCAGTAGAAGTTGGTGAGACTTGGGGCACCATAGAGGTAGGCTGTAGTGATCAGGGGGCTCCTTCTAGGCCCATGGAGGACTTCTTTGTTGAGGATTAAGTGCTGGCCCCAGGACTACAGCCTATAATGGAAGTCTCAGCAAGTACACTCCCTGGGGAAACAGCATTGGGTATTGAGTAAGCTTATGAATATGAATCCTGGCTCCATCTCCTAAGAGTGGTATAACTTAACTCCTTCATGAGCCTCAGTTTTCACTTCTATAAAATGGGATGATAATATGTCCTTCATAGGGTTGTGAGAATTCAGAGAGAACAACCTGCAACAACACAAGGCCTGATATATAGCAATTTCTCCATAAATTCATTGTTATTTTCATTGTTGCTGATGGTGTCCATCTGTGCTTACAGGGAAGGGGAAATGATGTGGTCTTAGGGTGGGGTTCCAAGATTCCTAGAGAGTGGGAGACATCTCAAGCATCTTTGATTTATCTTCAGAGCTTGAGTTCATTCAATGAACACTTATTGACAAGCTGCTTTGAGGCAGGAGCTCTTCTCAGCAAGGTTTCCCCAGTGATACAACTGACATTCAAGCACGTCTCATACAGATGAATATAAACAACTATATAAACAAGTAACACCACTGTGGCTAGAGAGCGTGATTTAAAAGCAAAGAAACTGGGAAGGTGGGGAAGCTCCTTTAGATACCAGCTTCGGACAGTCTGAAGAGATGGTATTTGAGAATAGACTTATTCAGCTACACGAAGACTAAAGGACAAAGGGCTTCAAGGCAGGAATCTGGAGAGTTTGAGAAAAAGAATCTGGTGTATTTGGAACAGCATGAGTGAGGGTGGAGGGGAAGGACACTAGTGGGGAGATGTCGACAAGGGGCCAACTGAATTTTCAGCTCACTGTGCCCCTCAAAACCTAAAGGTCTCCTGGGGGCGGGCTAGGAGGGGAAGGCGTCTAGGGGGCCTTGGCAGCACCCGGGACAGCTCTCTCGCTGTCCATGGTGCTGACACCTGAGACCAGTTCCCAGAAGGGAGAAGCCACCGATTCAACAGTGGGGTATAAGAGATGAAGTTCCCTACCCTCGAGGTGCTGGTGTTGCGATATTAATAGTCAAAATGTCAAAAACGACTAACTAAAGGCACCTGGATGGTGCAGTTGATTAAACATCCTACTCTTGATTTTGGATCAGGTCTTGATCTCAAGGTGGAGAGCTCAAGCCCCAAGTTGGGCTCTGTGCTCAGTGGGGAGTCTGGTTGAGATTCTCTTCCCCTCTCTCTCTGCTCTTCATATTCATTCTCTCTCTCTCTAAAATAAAGAAGTAAAGGGGAGCCTGGGTGGCTGAGTCGGTTGATTGTCTGCCTTCAGCTCAGGTCATGATCTCAGGGTCCTGGGACGGAGCCCCATGTTGAGCTCCCTGATTGACGGGAAGTCTGTTTCTCCCTCTCTCTCTGCCCCTCACACTCTCCATCTCTGTCTCTCTCTCAAGTAAATAAATAAAATCTTTAAAAAAATAAAAAATAAAATAAATATATATTTTTAAATGACTGATTCTTGAGGGTCTCCTATTGGCTCAGCCCATGTACTTGGGCAAAATAACGCCTACCTCCTCCAAACACGTCCACATCCTAGTCCCCAGAACCTATGACTATGTCCCCTTACATGGCCAAAGGGACTTTGCAGAAGTGATTACATGAGGATCTTGAGATGATCTTGGATTACCCACGTGGGCCTCATGTCATCACAAGGGTCCCTGCAGGAGGGAAGCAGAAGGGTCACCATCAGGGAATGAGAGGATGATGGAAGCAGAGGTCAGAGTGATGCAGAGTGAGAAAGATACAGCCGGCCACCTCTGGCTTCAAAGGTAGGGAACGAGGCCACACACCAAGGACCACAGGTGCCTCTAGAAGCTGGAAAGGCAAGATAATGGATTCTCCTCTAGAGTCTCCAGAAGGAATGAAACCCTTCAGACACCTGGATTTTAGCTCAGAGAGACCCATTTTGAACTTCTGGCCTCTGGAAATGTAAAATTATATGTGTGTGTTGTGCGGCACCTGGGTGGCTCAGTCGTTAAGTGTCCGCCTTGGGCTCAGGTTGTGATCCCAGAGTCTTGAGTTCGAGCCCTGCATTGGGTTTCCTGCTCAACCGGAAGCCTGCTTCTCCCTCTGCCACTCCCTCTGCTTGTGTTCCTTCCCTCACTCTCTCTCTCTCTCTGTCAAATAAATAAATAAATAAATCTTAAAAAAAATGTGTGTTGTTCGAAGCACAGGTTTGTGGTGATTAGTTACAGAAGCAGTAGGAAACTCATACGGGAGCCAAAGTCCAGAAAAGATGGCTCTTTCCTTTATGGAATCCGGGAATTGGAACAACTGGGCATCTGAGTCAGGTGGTCTGACCCCAGGCCTGTGCGATACGCTGCCTCACTATGCTGGAAATATCTTCCCTGCTGTTATGGACTCAGCTGTCTCTGCCAACCCAATTCATACACTGACATTCTAATCCCCGTGCCAAGGACTGAAGGATTGTGTCCCCTGCTTCAGTTCACATGCTGAAATCCTAACCCCCCATGTAATGGTATCGGATAGGGCCTCTGGGAGGAAGTTAGGTCACGAGGGTGGCATCCTCACCAGTGGGATTAGTGAGTGTCCTTGTAAGAGAAACCCCAGGGACGTCTCTCATCCTCTGCCTGCCGAGGGAGGGCACACACAGTCGGCACTCCGCAGCCTGGAAAAGGCCTTCCCCACAAGCCCGCCACGTTGGCCCCTTGATCTCAGGCCTTGCATCTGTGTGAGAAATAAATTTCTGTTGTGTACCAGCTGCCCGTCTATGGTGCTTTGTTAGAGCAGCCCGTCCTAGGAACCCCAGGACCTCAGAATGTGACTGTATTTGGAGGAAGCGTCTCTGTGGAGGTGATTAAGTTCAAACAAGGTCATTAGGATGGGCCCTGACCCAGCACACCTGCCGTCCTCAGAAGAGGAGATCAGAACATGGGCCCAGAGGGAGGACCGCGGGAGGCCACGGGGAGAGGGTGGCCAAGTGCGAGCCAAGGGGAGAGGCTTCAGAAGGAACCGACCGTGCCGACGCCTTGATCTTTGGCTTCTAAGACTCCAGAACTGAGAACCCGCGGTCTGTGGTTGAAGCCCCGTAGCCGCGGGGACGTGGCTCTGGCAGCAAAGTGACACACCGGGGACTGCGGGCAGCTCCAGCCGCAGCTTCACCGGAGTCCGCCTTGAAGGGAGTGCCCCCCGAGCCCAGAGAGTCACAGGTAGGGGCTCAGCCGACCTCGGCTGGTTCCAGGCTCACGCCCACGGCCTCCATCTCCACTGCTGTTCCGGGGCCTCTAGACCGGTTCCCGGTACAAATCTCTTAAGTCCTCATCCCAAACGTCCAGAGCCCCTGCCATCTCCCCTTGAGTGGTCCCCGGAGCGCCTCAGACTGAACATGGTCAAGACAGAGCGGAGCACCGTCCCCTGCTCCTGTTCCCTTCCCCGTACCCCATCTCGGGGAAGAGGGCCCTCCCTGGTCCCCTGTGCCAACCAAGGCGCCTTCGTCATCCTGCTTGGCGTCCCCTGCCCCGTGCCCCCCACTGCTGCCCCAACCCGGGCCTCATCGTCTCTCCTCGGTCCCCTGCAATCTGCCTCCTTCTGGAAACACACATCTGACTAGTTTCCGGTCAGAAACCTCCTGAAGCTGCTGCGTTGATGGTGGGCAGGGAAAGGGGTGTGGCTCATGAGGAAGAGTGAGGATCCCTCAAAAAGTCGAACTTAGAAGGACCTGTGACCCAGCAGTCCCACTGCTGGGTCCACACTGAGAGGAAGTGAAAGCAGGGACTCAGACCTGGATCTGTGCACATCCGTGTCCGCCGCGCCATCACCCACAACACCCGAGAGGTGGACCACCCCGTGGTCTCTGCTGACGGGTAAGTGGATAAGCACAACGTGGTCCTTCCACACCGTGGAATCTCACAGTCTTAGAGAGGAAGGACGTCTGACACCTGCTGCAACGTGGAGGAACCTTGAGGGCGCCACACGTCGTGAACTAAGCCAGTCACCAAAGGTCAAGTGTGGGATTCTGCTTCCAGGAGGTCCTGAGGGGAGCCAAATGCAGAGACAGAGTGCAGGTGGTGGGAGCCGGGGGCTGGGGAGTCCAAGTTGAATTCGGGCAGAGTTTCAATTTCAGATGAGAAAGCTCTGGAGGGCACCTGGGTGGCTCAGTGGGTTAAAGCCTCTGCTTTCGGCTCAGGTCATGATCTCAGCGTCCTAGGATCGAGTCCCGCATCGGGCTCTCTGCTCAGCAGGGAGCCTGCTTCCTCCTCTCTCTCTGCCTGCCTCTCTGCCTGCTTGTGATCTCTCTCTCTGTGTTGAATAAATAAATAAAATCTTTAAAAAAAAAAAAAAAGAAAGCTCTGGAGACGGACAGTGGGGATGGCCACACAACGATGTGCGTGTTTAGTGCCAGTGAACTTTACACGTAACAGCATGTGGTGAACGCAGTGACCGGGAGCCCCAAGAGGCCTGCAGCACATAGTAGGGGCACTGGCCGGGAGCCGGGCCCAGGCTGGAGTAGTGACATCCGCTGAGTCACGTCCCACCCAAGTCCCCACTCCCCAGGTGAAGCAAGGCAGGCTCAGAGTTTCAGTAACAAGCCCGAGGCTGCCAGTACGAGGCAAGGCTGGGTCTTCACACCAGGCAGCCTGGCTCCAATCTAGATGCACCAAGACAGTGAATGAGAACTCTTGGGGACAAGTGTCACCTGTAGGGATTGGCACGTTCTGTGTGACCACAGCCGAACACACAGTAGGGCCAATGCCAGGGAGCCTCTGAAAGTACATAAGCCTGCGCACACGCACACACTGTCCTCTGGGAACAAGGCTCTGTGGCGCACACGGTAGGACCGTATGGGAAACACAAAGCACCTGTGCACAGTAGGACCAGCCGAGCGCAGAGGCTGTGGGAACCCAGTAAGGAAAATGAGGGGTGCCGGGGTGGGCACCCAAGAACATCTGTGACCCCCCAGAGGTCCCATGGTCTGAAGCCGGCACCGAGTGGGACTACAGGGGAATTCTGAGCGCGCACTCATAGTGCGGGAAGCCAGCTGGACCCAAGGCTGAGCACGGCCCGTGGGTCCCGAGACAAGCTCATGGCTGTTCTGGCCCCAGCGCCAGCCACCCAGCCCAAAGATGACATGAGGCCGCTTCCAAGAGGGGAAGGTTTATTGGGAGTGACTGATCACGGTCATCAGTGCCGTGGGGCCCCTCCCCTTGGAGGCAGGGCAGTCCAGTGTGTGGGCCCCGGGGGCTGGGGCTCAAGGGGGACCCGGGAGGGTCGCAGGCATAGCAGCAGGCAGAGAAGGAGTGAGCCACCCCCACAGGGCTCAGCCCCAGCCCGGCTCCAGGGGGACCCCTCTGGACGTCCTCAGGCCTCTGCAGCTGAGCCCGGAGGGTCCAGGGGCAGACAGCGCCGGTGCCGGAGAGCGGACTTCTCCTCCTCCTGCAGGGACAGGGGCGCCACGCGCACACATCACGGGACACTGGTACACGTGCACGCCTCCGCCGTGTCACCCCCACCCCGTGGAGGGCCTGGGCGCCCCCAGTCTCACCATCTCGGAGGCAGTGCTGGGGCTCGCGCCCTCGGGAAAGCCGCCCTCGTCCCGCGAGCACTCGGGGCCCACGTCCTCCTCGTACTCCGTCAGGCAGTCCGACTCCTCCCCTGGCATCGGGGAGCAGGATGAAGTGAGGGCGCGCAGGCTGGCCTGACATCTCCAGCCACGTCGCACGGGTCCCGGGCCCAGCTCCGCCCCTGCCCCCAAGTGCCCTTGGCCTCTCACCATCAGCACAGCCGTCGGAAACGTAGCTCGTGGGGGGCTCAATCCGGGACACGATCTCTGCCAAGTCGGTGAAGCCGGAGCTGGGGAAGGCCAGCACCTGAGGAGCGGCACAGGTGAGGCTCTCGGGAGGGTCGGGGGCTGGACTGTCTTGGGGGCCCCGAGATCTGAGGGGGAGCTCTCTGGTCTGAGGGGCTCAGCTAAATCCAAAGAGGCCTGGGGTCATCTGAGTTCTGGGGGTACGTCAGCCAGGCTGGGGGAATCTCTGTTGTTACGAGTGGGCCCCTGGGGTAGGTCACAGGCTTACGTCTGCGCGGCGGCTCTCGTTAAGGTCGGCAGATCGCCGGTCCGTGAGCATCTTTTCAATGATGTCGCCCCGGCTCCAGCCCCCAAACACAGCCTTCCCGTACTGGTAGCCCACATCCTGCGGGAAGGGAGGAGGCTGGAGCGGGGCCTGCCAACCCCCCTCCCCTAATGTTTTCTCTGCCTCCCATTCACCACTTATTTCCATTCTGCTGACCCTTCCTTGGCCCCTCAAGAGCCTGAAGCTCGGGGGAACGGACATCTGAGAATCAGATGGAGCTAGCCCCATGTAGCACACTTGCCCCCGTATTTCTCACCCTGTGCCCGTGCCAGGCCTGACCCACCAATCTCTCTACATGCCTTCCCCCCTCAGCCCCATCCAGTGTGCCAGATGGCATGTCAGCTTCTTTCCAGGTCTGCAAATATGCAATACACCAGCAGAACAGCCCCATCTCCCAAGCCTGTGACAGACATCACCAATCCATCCCGGCACACTTCAGCTCCTGGTCAATTTCAGGGGGCGTGGCCTAGGAGGCATTTCTCAGATCAGCGCCTAGTGGCCTGGCTGCGGCTCCAGGCCCCTCCATTCTTGTGGCAGACGTTACTAACTGATTGCCTGCTCACATTCCCTCCAGTGTGGAAACGTTAGAAACTTCTAATGCGCTTTGGGCAGTGCAGTGGACACCCAGTGAGAAACTTAAGTTCGTACACAGCAAATGCACAGCCACATCCCTTGTCACACTCATTGCAGACATCACAAATCGATTACCGTTCTGTTCCTCACAGATCCCACTTGGGAATGGAACCCTACACTCCCTCCCCTGGGGTCGCTCTGGACTTTAGGTAGTAAAGCTCTGCCAGCCCACTGCACTGGCACCGTGTCATCCCACCCGCTCACATAGATCTGGTCGAACTTCCCGAAGTCCATGGTCTTGAAGCAGTCAATGGGTGGGCGCAGGTACTCGCAGTAGGAGCTGGACTTAACGACCTCCAGCTGCCGCACGCAGGACACGTAGGCCAGGCGGGACTGGATCTCGGCCATGTCTGGAACCTTGATCTTGTCTGCCCAGGGGTTTAACCGCTTCCACAGCAGCCACCAGCCAGACAGGCTGTCCCCATAGGTGCTGAGGTCCGTCTCATCCTGGCTTCCCACATCGATGGCGATGACCGTCTTGGCACCCATGCTGCGGGCGATGTCCGCTGTGGGGCCGGGGAGGTCAGCAGGCAGTTCCCCACCAGGGGCCGGGGCAGGGATGTTCAACCCAGTCCCACAAACACCACCATGCAAATGGTCACACACAAAAAAAACATGCAAACATGCCGGTATGCAAAGGGCACAGACATCAGTGTCCATGACACTGAGGAGGGGGGTGGGACGGTGGAGCTGTTAAGGCTGGGGACCTGGGGCCAGAGGGACAGTGGGGATGGAGGCAAACGGACAAAGCTGCTGGGAATAAAAGACACCAGGTCAGACACATGGGGGGGCAGAGGCGTGGAGGGGAGTGATGTGGAGAGGCAGAGAGTGGTAAGGACACCAGGAAACGGAGACACAGGAGAACAGAGTCAGGGAGGCAGGGAGTCCAAGTGTCAAGAAAACAAACACGGAGAGGCATGGAAATCCAGGCACAAGGGAGAGAGATGCAGGAAAGCAGCGACAGCAACAGAGATTTGCGGGGGAGAAAAATATCAGAGATACAGAGAGAGAGAGAACCTGGGTGGAAACGTGGGGCGGAGACAGGGACAGAGAACAACGACCAAGAACAAGGAGATTCAGGGAAACCGGGCAGAGGCTTGGAAGGGTGGGTGATGGCCCCATGCGGAGGGCGGTGTGTCTGTGGGTCGTGTGTCCGTGTTTCCCATGGAGGGTCCCTGGGCGGGTCTGGGAGAGCCTAGGGAGACGGGGACAGGGTCCCACGGCCAGGCCCAGCCCAGAAAGATACCCAAGTCTCGAGCAGACTTTGCATGAATCCCTCATGAGCCTGTTTGTGTGTCTAGTGACATGTCCCCACATCCATGTGCCTGCATGCACCTCTGTCATCAGTGTCTCCTGCCTGTGTGTGAACACGCACCCCTCTGGGTGTGTCTGTAACTCTATACACACCCCCGGGCCTGAGTGCATGTCTGTCCACAAGTGTCTAGATCAGCACCGCCCGCCTGTGGATCTGCACACACCTGCTCACGTGTACGTGGCTGTTAGCGTGGGCATCCGTACAGAACACGCACGGCAGGAGTTTGCAAACTTTTTCTGTACACAGCCAGAGGAAAAATAACCTTCTCTCTTACAACTACTCAACTTTGCCACCGTGGCACAAAGGCAGCCACAAGACGAGGCTGCGACGAGCGGGTGTGGCTGTGTGTCAATAAAACTTTCTTTACAAAACCAGGTGGGGGCCGGAATTGCTGCCGTTGGTTGATCTCTGGCCTCTAGGACCGAGCGTGGATGTGTAGCTAGCACACGTATGGACTTGGGTGTGCTCATTCCTGGGCACGCGACATTCTCAGTGGCACAGCCAGCCCCCTGCTGTCAGCCCGCGAGAGGTCAGCAGGGCCAGAAGCTCACCGCGGACACACGGCTGCCCGCCGTCCATGTGCCTGCTCCTGTGTGCACCTGACGCAGCGTGCAGCGTGCATGTGGACAGACGGGCGCACGGGTCTGGCCACCCGCACTGTGAGCAGCCGCAAGAACGTGAGCACGGGTGTGGCTGGTGTGAGCCCGGACGGGCGTCCCGCCATCCCTGCGTGCGCACGTGTGTCCGCGCGTGTTCATGCACACTGACCACGGCTCGCGGGCGCGCTTCCTGGCTCCAGGAGCTTCAGTCCCGGGCGCCGGTCCGCGCGCACTGGTGCGTGCGGGTGGGCGGGCAGCTACTTGCCTGGCAGGTTGTTGATGTAGCCGCCGTCCATGAGGAGGTGCCCGTCCTTCGGGTCGCACAGCGGCGGCAGGTAGCCCGAGAGCGTCATGCTGGCGCGGACGTAGCGCCACAGGGAGCCTGCCCGGCGGGACACACAGACACAGACACGCACAGACTCGCTCAGACATGCTCGGAGGCCCGGCCAGCCCGTGGGCTCGCTGACCTGGCACGTTGTTGACATAGCACCCGTCCACCAGCAGGTGCCCGTCCTTGGGGTCGCAGAGCGGGGGCAGGTAGGGGCAGTAGGAGGCACTGGCCCGGACGTAACGCCACACGCAGCCTGCGGGGACGGCGGGAGGGGGTGAGGCGCCCGGCTCGCCCCCCAGCCCCCCACCCCCGGGGAGAGACGTACCTGGGGCCTCTGGGGCATTAGTGGGTGATGGTTAGTGCTCGGCAATCAGGCCAGGGCGGACGGTCACTCATGTTAACAACGTCCCAGGTTCTCGGCTGCCCTCCCTGCACCCCTCCCCTCACAGCCGCACAGGTCGTTGTGGGGCCGGCTGGGGGCACCCACCATCTTTGTGGACACGCATGGCCGAGGCGGTGATGTCCGTGGTCACGTTGAAGTACGGCAGCCACAGGTCCTGTGGGGACAGGGACCACGCTGCGGGAGGAGCAGGGACTCCCGTGGGGAGCAGCGGGGGGAGGGGGGGCAGGTAAGGGCGGAGGACACACCTCAATCTGCTTGTCCTGGAAGACCCGGTGGATGCTGCGGTTGAAGGCCGAGCCGGTGAACATGGAGGTGACAGGGTACGTGAGGTCCAGCACCGGCTCCATCACCGAGGTCATGCTCTAGGGGCAAGGAAACCGGCTGGGGTCGAACGGGAGTCACTTGGGGTCACGAACGAGGTGGTCACTAAGGGTCCTGACCGCTCCAGCGGGGAGCTGGGGACTAGGGTGGCTAACCAGGAGGTCACGAGAGGTAACGCCATCGGGGTCCAGGAGGGGTTCACAGATGAAGTCAGGAAAAGGGCAGAAAAGCCCGGAGCCCCTCAGGGATCAGGTCTTGGGGCACTCGTGCGGTCGGTGCCCCCACACACACCTTGGCCCACTCCCGGGCCCGCTGCTTCGTGCGACTGGCGCTCCGCTCCTCGGCGTACAGGGCCCCGATGAAAGAGCCGATGGACGTGCCACCCACCAGGTCCACGGGGACCCCTGCCTCCTCCAATGCCTTCAGCACGCCGATGTGTGAGCAGCCCCTGCCGCAGAGAGGAAACCCAGGGACCCACTGGAGACCTCCCCGGGACCCCCGGAGCTCCCCTTCTCCCACCTCCCCTACTGGCAAGGAACAAGTGCCTGGCCGCACACCTACAAGACGGCCCCCCTCCCCCCGGGGAAGCTCCACCCCTCAGGCACCCTAACCCCGCCCCCAGGGGGAGCCCCGAGGAGCAAGCCCCACCCCTCTCACCTGGCCCCGCCCCCGCCCAGCACCAAGGCAATGGTGTTGCCCGTGAGCACCCGCGCCAGGCGGGAGAAGTCGCTGTGCCGGTCGGCGCGCCTGGAGAAAACCTTCTCGTAGAGCTCGTGCTGGGATGCGGGGGGCACAGAGAAGCAACGCATGAGGAGGGGGCTGCAGGAGGCCGCGTCCGGCTCTCCACAGCACCGCTCCTGCCCCCACAGGTCTCTGAGCTCGTGCCCCCCGAACGGTCCCAGAGGCCCGCATCCCAGCGAGGGCCCCTCTGCCGGCGCAGCGCTCACCAACTTGGCGGGGCTGCGGCGGGAGAAGAGGCGGCGTGGACAGCGCAGGTGCAAGTGCCCCGAGCACCAGCTGCGCATGTTCAGCCACTCCACGGTGCGCGCGGGGCCCGGGCCCTCCTCCCGGTGCAGCAGGACCAGCTGCTTGAGGGCGCGCACAGCAGTGTTCTCCAGCATCTGCTCCAGCTAGGAGAGGAACAGAGGGCCGAAGTCACTAACCCTCGGTCATTTCCGCCCCTCGCTCCTGGCTGAGCTCGGGAGCCTGCTCGCCTACCCCCGGTGCGGGTGCACGGGGCCTGGTGCAGGCGCGAGAGGGCAGGGGGACCCGGTCCTGGGGTGGGGGTGTCCCTGTGCTCGGTCTCCGGACCTGGCCGAGAGTGGGCTCCTGGTCGCCCAGGCCCACGATGAGGATGCAGTCGGCCTGGCGCAGGCAGCGGACGGTCCAGGGTGTCAGCGAGGCGTCGGTCTGGTAGAGCACAATGCGGTGTGCGTCCTCCTGCTGGGCCAGCCACCCTGACAGCCGGAACTCCTGGATGCTGCAATAGGGGCGGGGGTGAGTCCTACCCCCCCCCCAGCCCCTGCGTCCGGGGTCCCACACCTCCCAGAAACTGCACAGTTCCATCGCTGGGAGGATGGGAACTTAGATGTGTGAGCAGATGTCCATGTCCATGCCCTCGGGGCAATTCAACCCACGGTCTCCCCCCGACTGAAGGGATGGGACCCACGCTCCTTGGTTCACAACCCGAACTCAACCAGATCCCAAGGCATTCTAGACATCAGGTCTATCCCCCACCTCCCCACACTCCAATCACATACCTATCGAGGGCAGAAGCCCCCAGGCGGGCTCGGATGATGTCACTGTTGAGGAGGAGTGTGGGACCTGGGGATGGGTGAGGACGGAGAGTCAGACACCCAGGTCCAGAGAACTGGGGGCCTGTCCCACAATACTGCCCCCCCAGACCAATGGCCTGTCCTCACCGCTCCCCCCAACTCACCGATGGCTTGCAGAGCATGCTGCAGCTCCAGCGTGAAGGCCACCATGGGCACCTCGGCGCACACCGGCAGGACTGCCACGGTTGCCAGGTTGCTGGCTGGGTTGGTAAGCTCCGAGTGAGGGGGGACACCTAGTCCCGAGCCTGCTGAGACCCCAAGGAAGGAGATTCACGGTGCAGTCCTGCATCTGAAGAGGAGGACCTGGCTCCTCCTTTTCAGAAACCCCTCCCCACCTAACTTAGTAAAGCGACAGCAGAGGTTGTGGCCTCAGGCCTGGACCCACAGCCTCACCCCATCCCTGTCTTGATAAGATCTAGCCATCTGACCTTCAGTTTGGGGCCTTATCTCAACAGGACGCGTTACATAACCCTATAAGCACGCCACTGTGCATGTGCGGACCGATCTGCGCCCCTACCCCATGCTGGCCTTGATGCTTCTGTCCACTGAAGGGGCTTGAACACAAAACTAGGCAGAAACAAATGTCTTTTTGACCCATCTGTTGCTTCCTAGCTTTTCCACTAACTTTCTAGACCAAGACCTCGCTCCCCTCTCTTGCCTGGGCCTCTCACTGCCTGCTCCCCTCCAGCTGCTTCCCCTAACAGTCGGAATTACTCTAAATGCCTTCCTGGGGCTGCTAGCCCCAATGTGATCTGCCCCTTCCCCCCACTGCTCCCCCTTGCTCCCTTTCCTTCTTGAAGTGCTTCAAACCCACAAAACCCTGTGTGCGGGGCCTTCCAGGTTCTCTTCAATGCCATGCCCTATCTCATTTGTCAAGTCCCAGCTCACTGTCCCCAGAAAAACCGCCGTCCCTCCCTTTGTCGCACTCCCTCAAGACCTCCTTTTGTTTTCTTCACTGTGTCGGCTTGTGACATCACACTTTCTTTTTGTATTTTTCAAACGTCTTCCTTGCTAAGTTATACACCCTTCTAGGAGCCTCGTCTGCCCGGTGCATTCTCCCCCCTGCCACCCGTGCCCAGCGCAGGACCTAGTACACGTTAGGTGCTCCCTGGAAAACTTCTCTGTATCTCATCAATAGAGAGGCACTCAGGGGTCCAAGATCTTAATGTCTCAGCAAGGCTGCCCCACAATTGTGAAAAGGGTGGACCAAGGGCCTGATGGAAAGTGAACGGGTTTTTTGTATGCGTAGGCTAAGACTGGGGAGAACAGTCTGTCAGGGAAGACCCTGAGCACGGGGCTTGTCCTTAGCCAAGGCTCACCACTGCCTCCTACTATCCAGGTGTCAAGCCCGAGGGGCAGACCTTGGAGGGGAAGGAGGAGCGGGCGTAGGGGCTGGGCTGATCCAGGGTCGGCTGGCCCTTACATACGATCTCAGGCCCGTATGTCCATGCACCTGGAATCCGACTCCACTCCCAATGTACCCTAACTCAGCAAATGACACCTTTCAGCTCGCCGCTAACTTCAAAAGCCAGTTCCCAGCTTGGCCCCTGGCCCCCAACTTCCACCCCACGGACTTCATTTCCCAGCATACTCTCCCAGGACTCCCTCTCCCGGCGCGCGCCGGATGCGGACTCCAACCCACCCGCAAGCTCTCACACCCAGGACCAAGTTCGCCCCTAAAGACTCCGCCAGAGGGCATGACAGATACTTTAGATTTCACTGAGAGCATGGCCTGGATCTAGGGCTCCGTTTCCCGGCAAGCCCAGGACCCCGAACTCCATCCCATCTCGCGCCCCAGGCACCGGAAATCAGATCCCACCCCTACTTTAGAGCGTGGTTTATACGCCAGACTCCATTTCCCAGCATGCCCAGGGTTTAGCCCCGCCCCCAGAGCGTGGTTTATACGCCAGACTCCATTTCCCAGCATGCCCAGGGTGTAGCCCCGCCCCCCGTGTGTTCCAGACATCTGGCTACCCCCCCCCGCCCCCCCCCCAGCATTCCCGGCATTCCCGGGGCGGCGGCTCTCACCTGGGAAGGGTCCTTGAAGCTGCTGCAAATTCCCTAAAATCTTCTGGCTTAGCAGGTGGATGAGGCGAGTTACGACCTGGGGCACGGGAGGCCGGCGTCCCAGTGAGACGAGAGGGGCAACTGTGCGAGTTCTACTTTTCCCTCCTCCTACCGGGGCGCCTGGGTACTTGGGCCCCACTCCCAAGAGCCCTGCTCTAACTCGAGGGTTTCTGCCTCCTCCCTACCCGCCGGGACACCCCCCCCCGCCCCCACTCTTAGGCCCTGCCTCCTCGGGCCCCGCCCCCCAGCAGGAGGCCAGCCCACGCAGCTTGGAGCCGCACCTGCGGGTATCGACGTTTGATGTGGCCCAGGGTGCCCTCCGGGAGTTTGGCCAGCTCCGTGTCGCGCACCGCGTGCACCGTCGTGGCACGAGGCTGCCGTGTCAGCGCCTCCACCTGGGGGGGCCCCGTGCATGACCAGGGCTGCTCGAGCCAGGGGGCCGCGACAGGAAAGGCGGAGCCCAGACAAGAGGCGCTACCGCCCTACCCCAACAGACTCCCGGGATGGGCGGCAATCAAACCTCACTATTCATTAGGGCTCCGGGGAGAGCGAGAGGGTTAGGGATCCGTGCCCGAGTGTGTGTGTGCGTGGGGTGTCTCCTCTAATAGAGGTCTGGGGACGGAGTTCGATTAAGACTCACCACCCCAAAGAATTTGCCCCCTCCGGCAAGCGGACTGGGCTAGGCCAAAGGTCGGCAGCCACCATCACCAATCCATCAGATTACCCAGGTGTTTGTTGGGGGGGGGGACCCGCAGTGGGTGTGATCGGAGGGCTGTGGGGGGGCTCGGCACTCACCACGCCGATGAGGTCCCCGCGGCCATACTCGCCCACCAGCTCCTTCTTGCCACTGCCCCGCTGGATGACGCTGCGCAGCCGCCCATTGAGCACAATGTAGGTGCAGTCGGAGCGGTCGCCCTGCCTGGGGTCGGAGGGCAGGTAAGACAGGGTCGGGGCTGGGTCTTAGGCAAAGCCTGAGCTGCAAGAAAGGGCAAGGGCTGCACCTGTACAAAGCGCGGCCTGCCTCCACCGCCGTCCAGTCGATGGCAAAGTCCATCTGGCGCACGAAGGGCGACATCCTGGCGGCCACGGTGTGCGCCGCACTCAGCACCACACTGGGCTGTGCACGCATGATCCTAGAGGGGAAAGTCAGGGGTGCATGGGCTGGGGGGGCGCCCTGGCTCCTTCCTTAGGAAGTGGAGAGGGTGGGTGACGGCCTGACAGTGGGATCAGAAGGGCTCAGAGCTGCCCGGGAAAGGCACTCAGCATCCAGAGGGATGACCTCTGCCAGAGGAGACAAGTGGGGGCCCTCCAAGTGCCACTCCCACCCCACCGTGGGGGGGGGCAGTCATACTCATAGAAGTCGGACTTAGAGATCCTCAGGAAGGTGCAGTCACGCTGGGCTCTCAGTGTGAAGATGAGGGGCTCGCCAGTGAGCACTGCCAGCTGCCCCACCAGCTCCCCAGGTTGTGCCACGAACAGGCACACATCCTCCGCCTTGTCGATCATGCGCTGGTAGACATGCAGGCAGCCCCACAGCACAAAGTGCAGGCTTACATCCTGTGGGGTAGAGGCAGAGCTGGGCATACCGGCAACAGTTCCAGCCCCAACCCAGCTCAGTGCACCCAGAAGAGAGGCCAAGAAAGGAAAAGTTGAAGTGGGGAGTAAAGGCTTTGGATAGTTCTGAGCTGCACAGCGTATGTACCTAACTCCCATCTGGCACCCAGGGCAGACATTACTAGTGGATCACCAAAATCTGAGCTCAGATTAAGGCCCATAAATTATTTTTTAAATAAAGGTTTTCTTTTTAAGTAACCTCTATGCCCAACATGGGGCTCAACCTCAACCCCGAAATCAAGAGTCACATGCTCGGGCACCTGGGTGGCTCAGTGGATTAAAGCCTCTGCCTTTGGCTCAGGTCATGATCTCAGGGTCCTGGGATCGAGGCCCACATCAGGCTCTCTGCTCAGCAGGGAGCCTGCTTCCTCCTCTCTCTGCTGCCTCTCTGCCTACTTGTAATCTCTCTCTGTCAAATAAATAAATAAAATCTTTAAAAAAAAAAGAGTCACATGCTCTACGAACTGAGCCAGCCAGATCCTCCAAGGCCCATAAATTCTTTTCAATGTAGCCATTAAGAGGCTATAGGGAGTGGCTATGTAGGGGTGTGGCTGAGCTTAAATCCTCTTTGCTTATGCTGGACAACTAGACAGCCCATGTAAGAATAAAGCTGGACTCTTGGGGCGCCGGGGTGGCTCAGTTGGTTAAGCGTCTCCCTTCAGCTCAGGTTGTGATCCTGGGGTCCTGGGATCAAGCCCCACATCGGGCTCCCTGCTTGGCGGGAACCCTGCTTCTCCCTCTCCCACTTCCCCTGCTTGTGTTCCCTCTCTCACTGTATCTTTGTCAAAAAAATAAATAAAATCTTTTAAAATTCTTACAACTCAACAATAAAAAGACCGGTAACTCGATTAAAAAATGAGCAAAAGCTCTGAATAGACACTTCTCTGAAGAAGATAAAGGTCCCATAAGCACATGAAAAGATGTTCAAAATCAGGGGTGCTTGGGAGGCTCAGTGGGTTAAGCCTCTGCCTTCGGTTCAGGTCATGATCTCGCAGGTCCTGGGATCGAGCCCAACGTCTGGCTCTCTGCTCGGCAGGGAGCCTGCTTCTCCCTCTCTGCCCCTCCTCCCTGCTCGTGCTTTTTCTTTCATAAATAAAATTTATAATGAAGATCTCAAATTCATCAATCACTAGGGAAATTCAAGTCAAAACCCTGAGATGTTCCTGCACACGCTAGGATGACTAAGATCCACACGTTAGGGTGTAGACCACTGAAACTCTCACACTGCTGGTGGGAATGGACAAGAGTGCCGCTGCTTTGGAAAAGAGTCTGGCAAAAGTCAGAAACAGTGCACAGAGAGTGAAGAGCAGGATTGCCCTGACCCAGCAACTTGACTCCCAGATACACACCCAGGAGAAATGGAAACCTATATCCCCACAGAAACTCATACAGAAATCTTCCTAGCAGCGTTATGCATAACAGCCAAAAGGTGGAAATTGCTCAAGTGTCCATCACGTGACAAAGGCACACACAAAATGCAGCGGGCCCACGCAATCGATTATTTTGTCATAAACGAGAGGCACCGACACACTACACTGTAGGCGAACCTTGAAAACAGGAGGCTAAGTGAAAGAAGTCAGCCGCAGGGGGACATACCCTGTATGATTCTGTTTATGTGAAATGTCCAAAACAGGGAAATCGACAGAGCTAAGAATAGGAAGGAGCTGCTTATCGCTGGGGTGGGGGTTAGGAGGCGGGAGGGGGACAGCTAAAGGGTATGCGGTTTCTTTTCAAGGTGACGAAACTACGCTTTCAATTCAAAGTTGATAGTGGTGATGGCTGCACAACTCTGAATATTTTATGTGTGTACGTAATATATAAGTATGTATGCATATGTATACATACCTTTTGCTCCCAGTTTCCTCATTCCACTCTATCCCTGTTGACTTCCTTTTGTTTCCCAGAGATCACATATCCTAATCCTGCCACGGGATATTTGCACAAGCTTTCCCTCTGCCTAAAAAGCTCTTTTCTCCCCCTTGCCCCTAGTTAATTCCTCCCCATCCTTCCTCCTTAGCTGGAAGTCACCTTCTCAGAGGTGCCACCCTGCCTAAGGCAGATTTTGTAAAGCCAGGAACGTCTTCTATGTGTAAGCATAAAGCACGTATGGCTTTCCAAAAATTAGTGTGGTTCTGAGTGCAATGTCGGTCAGAACTGGGGGCTTCCCAAGGGCAGGGATCTTGCTGGTGTTTCCTGCCTCTGCAGCCCCAGGAGATGCATACATGTGCTGGAACCTTCTAAGACAGAATTTCCAGACTCTGTTTGGGATGTGAATGGGAGTTACTAATATTAAGCTGCCATTTGTCATCAGTTTGGGAAGCAAGTCTCTCCACTACAGGACTTCTCAGAGCCTTGAATATGCTAACAGTGTTCATGAAGAGCTCTCACAAAGGGATTAAATAGTCACCATTTCCCAAATCTGTTTGAGCACAGATCCCTTGTTTGTGGTACAGGTGTTCCATGAAGCACACTTCGGGAAATGTCTGTAAAGCAGAGTTTCTTAACCTTGGCACTATTAACACTTGGGACTGAATAATTCTGCTGTGGGGGGCTGTCCTGTGCATTCTTGCATCTTTGGCCTCTACCCACTAGATGCCAGTAGCACTCTCCCAGGTCAATAAAAAATGTCTCAACATTGGCAAATGTCCCCGGAGTGGGGGGTGGGGGATAAAACCGCCCCCAAATGAAAAACCACTGGTAGGAAATGCTAGAGGGAGCCATAGCAGATCAGTGTCCCTAACAAAGATCTGAAAACCCAGCAGCCTCGAGTGGCTGCAGACCGAACAGTCTGGTCTGTTAGCAGGCCAGGCTGGGGCCAGGTTGAGCCCAACAGAGTCTCCCAGACAGGCAGGGCCCAGGGGTCCACTACAAGTGCCACGGTGTGACCACGATTCCTCTGCACCCCCCCACACCAAGTACCACGATGAGCTGGCAAAAGCCTCTCCCAGCTTCCTCTATAGAAAGGAGCCCACCCTGCAATGGGCAGCTCCAGGTGACAGCTCAAGCAGCAGGTGAGCACTACAACAATATCCCAGCCACCTGGCTGGGGGGCCATGCCCCCCACACCCATGTGCCAAGCCCAGGCCCTCCCTCCCCCTCCCGAGGTGGGGCTGCCGTCTTCCCTGGAGCTACTCCAGCCCCGGCCCTGAGCCTGGCACCTCTGGAAACCTTAAGCAGTTCAGAGCCACCCTTCACTCCCTGTGACAATTCTAGCAGATCGTTATTATCACTACCCCATTCCGAGCATGAGGAAGCTGAGAACTTTCTTGATGACTTGCCCAAGGTCACAGAGGAAGTCAGGGCGCAGTGTGATCATAACTGCCTCCCCAGCCCCCAGCCCAGAGCCCCCCTCCTCCTTCTCCGTGCTTCTGGAGTGTGCAATCGTGACTGGGTCTCAGGTTCTCCTTGTGGACAACAGAGGGAATCACGGGACACAATTTCCTACACTCCCGGGTGCTGCCAGGAAGCACTGAAATCCAGCTCTGGGGACTGGTTCATGGCCCCTGGGTCCAGATTCTGACCCCTACACACTTATCGCACACCCATCCCAGCAGGGACCCAGGAGGAGAAGCACACAGGAGGTCAGAGCATACAGCAGATTTGAAAGGTCAGAAAAGAGAAGTCAAGGGCGCCTGGGTGGCTCAGTGGGTTAAAGCCTCTGCTTTCGGCTCAGGTCATGATCTCAGGGTCCTGGGATCGAGGCCCGCATCAGGCTCTCTACTCAGCGGAGAGCCTGCTTCCTCCTGCCTCTCTGCCTACTTATGATCTGATCTCTCTCTCTGTGTCAAATAAATAAATAAAATCTTTAAAAAAAAAAAAAAAAAGAAGTCACAGGAAAGGACAGGACAGATTAAGAGACAGACCTAGGGGCTGCGGTCCTCACGTAAAAGGTTCAAGGATTAGAGAGGAAAGGTCAGTAGGTCCAGAGGGAAGAGGAATCAGAGTCCTAGCATCTGGGGGCAGGGATAGAAATCACACACTGTGAGACGTACATATGAGGTCAAAGGGTAAGGATCAGAGGTCAGAAAAAGGTCTTGGGTCCGAGTTGCGTTAGAGTCCGGGGTCACCCTCACCTGGTCCCCCTGGCGGGCGATGATGGTACCAGCTTTGGCATGATGTAGCAAGACCCGGCTGTTCAGAAGGGACAGGTCCTGGAGAGAAAGGGGGGTTGAGATGGGCGTACCTGGGCCTTCCCGCCCTCCACCCCACGTCCCCTAGGGCTCCGTGGCCACCCACCTCAATCCGCATCAGTTTTGCCAGCTCCCGCTTTGCTGCCTCAAAGATGCTGCTTGTCTGGCGTCCCTGGTAGGGCCCGAAGGGGCAACCACCGGTGGCCAGCTCGTCCTCACAGTAGCTGTGCTCACAGGCACCTGCTGGCTGCTCCCGGGGCTCCTGAGTGGGGGTCTGCACGGGGCAGGGCCTGTCACCTCTGTGCTCCCGCCTGACCTTGTTTCGGGGATGCCTCTGTGGGCCGGGCCAGGGTTCTGGGAGGGCACTGGGGAGGATAAGGCCTTACCCGAGCGGGAGCTGCCTGGGGCCCCCCTGAAGCCTCTTCCTGCAGGGACACGGATATCCGGCCACGCTCATATGCCATGTCGAAGTCCGAGCGGGGCCCACCCTGCAAGCCTGCGGTGGGCAGGAGATGTTTTATAAAAACCATAATGACGAGGGCAACCCCAGTTGACTTATGTGCCAAGTCCCCTATCTGTGCACATGTGACTATTCCATTACTGCACTTGCCCTCAGAATCCTTCTGGGTTTTTTTTCCCTCAGAATCCTTCTTAACCACACCTGGGAAGACCCCATGTCAATAATTACACACAAAAACATCAGGAGAATACTGCCAGTATTCCCACTTTGCAGATGGGGAAAATCAAGGCTGATACACCTACAGACAACCCAGAAGCCTGATGGCCTCCATCCCTCCCCGACCTGGGGCCCCAAACCTGAAATGTCCACTGGCATGGAGATGCAGCGACTTAGCAAGGGGGCAGAGGGAGCCTCCAGGGATGTGGGCTTCACTGGGTCCCCTGGGAGAGACATGTGGTCAGGCTCCTGCCCTCGGAGCCACCAGGCCTAAAGCTAGGATCACGGGATAGGGAACTGAGTGGGGTTTGGAGGGGGGGTCATCTCACAGTCCCTGAGGACTGGGGGACTAGGAAAGTGATTCTGATGGCCCCCTGGGGCTGAGGACAGGGGTCTCCGGGGGACCAGACAGGAGTCAGACCTGGGAACCTAGCTATGGGGTCTCTGGGAAACGGCTGGGGTCATCTCTGATACCTGCAGGTCCAGGTAGCGGGGCCCCAGTGGGGTCAGGCGGTCGGCCAGGACTCTCCCGAGGCTCCTCGGTAGCTGAAGTGCTGACTATCCGCTTGGAGCCACGCACGGGGCTGGTGCGGGCTGGGAGGCCAGGGCTGGGGAAGAGGCGCAGGGGCTGGATCTCCTGGTGACAGAGAGCACCCCCGTGGCAGGCCCTGGGAGGCGGGCATCCCACCCCCATCCTCCCGGCCCCGTACTCCCTGGGCTCCCCGCACAACTCACGTGGCTGAACAGCTCGTTGGTCAGACCCAGGTAGTTGTGAAGCGCCAGAAAGGTGACCCGCTGCAGCCTCACCATGATGATCTGTGGCCAGGGAGAAGGGACGGTGAGACACTGGGTAACGTGAATCACATGACAAGGAGCTGAAGAAAACGTGCACTAGGCGTTAAAGGGGTGGAAATGTGGGGAAGGTCAAGGTCGGGAGCAGTAAGAGGCTGGCCGTGGGCAGAGGCCGAGCCGAGGAGAAACCACAATCAGGTGGCAGAAGCCTGGGGAGAAGGGGTGGAGGCAGCTAAAGGGAGGGAACAGGGGCCCCCAAAGACCTGCCTGCTCAGGGCTGATAAGCAGAGCCCGCAGGTGCCTGGGATGGGTCAGGGCAGGCGGAGGGAGGCCGAAGGCCCACTGACCTGCACCACCCGCACCAAGCTCTCGGGGTACTTGGTGAACACGGCAGAGAAGGCCTCCACGGGCAGCCGCAGCACCGTGGAGTCTCGGGCCGCCCGGGCAGACACAGTCCGCTGAGGGTGCTGGTGGCCCTGTGGGCGTGGGTGGAACAAAGAGAATCCAGACCAGGGGCTGTGCTCCCCGAGTCCTTCCCAAGGCCAGGGCCTTGCGAGACCGCTGGGAGCATCGGAGGGGACTCTGGGAGACTGGGGCTTCCTGGGTGACCCTCTCCAAACCGGCCCACGGACGGGGTCCTCATACCCAGCCTCCTTGTCCCCCAAGACTGATCACTCACGGTGATGACATCCAGGATGCTCAGAAGGCTGTTGACGCTGTCCCCGGGGACCACTTCCTTCACCACACACTCCTTCCCATCCTGAGACACAGGGCGTGGGGTGGGGGTGGGGGGATGACCGGGCTGTCCCCACCCTACTAACTGGCACTCCGCCCCCCGAGCCTGCCACTGGCTCTCAAGCTCATCAGCCAGTGATCACTGACACCCCGATCCCCAAACCCAGCAAATCTTTGACTGGCTTCCATCTTCTGGCCGTCATTAAGCATAATCACTGACTGCGTAGACCACCCCGACACCCTTGTCCACTCGTTCCCAACTTCTGCCTGCACATCTCAAAAGACCACAAACCTTGCTGACCGAAAGCAACGCCCATCCCGGTCCCCACAGCCCATCTCCCCGAGGTGCCCGCCGTTGGTCCGCTCACCGGCCCCGGGAGACAGAGCTCCAGCAGCCCGTCCTGCACCACGTAGATACTGGCATCTGGCTGGCCGGGCCGGAAGACGTAGTCCCCCTGGCTGAGCCGCTGGAAGACCATGTGTCGGCAGAGCTCTAAGAAGAGCGGCTTCTCGAAGTGGCCCAGCACCCTGTTGGATGGGGCAGGGAGAGGGAGGAACGCAGGTCAGGTGAGCCCCTCGCTCTGCAGCCGCCCCTGCCCCCTGCCTGCACCCCAACACTGACCGGACATTCTTGAGCATGTAGAGCACCTCGGAGGGCAGGTGGGAGTTAGCCAGGTCACCCTCCGTCAAGTCAGCCTCGAGCACCGCCGGTGGGGGCTCCTTCCGTTGCAGCGTTGGTGCCTCTTTCTGGATACGAAGGATCCTGGCGGGAAGAGAGGGGTCACAGGGGGCAGGTAAGGAGCAGGCTCGGGGAGACCTGAGACTCCCACATAGCCCTTCCTCCAAATCATAACAAACAAGGGTCAGCAAACTCTGGCCCGCTATCTACTTTCGTTAAATAAAGTTTTATTGGCACGCAATCATTTACTGCTTTCACTCAATATAAAGTTCAAAAATTCTAACATAGTCATACGACCTGCAAAGCCTAAGATGTTTACTGATCTGACTCCTTCCAAAAAAACCTGCTATCCTCTGGTGTAAAACCCTGAGATCACCCCTTTGCTAATCATAAGCTCCTAAGATGGACCCTGTGTTTGGCAGAGCCCTGACATAAAATGCGGGCTGACCCCAGAAACTGCACCTCCATTCATCACGGGACCCCTGAGACCTTCCTTCCTAGCACAGACCAGACCCGGAGATAGCCTCCCTAATGCAAGCAGAGCTCTGGGGCAGCTTCCATCATACCAAGAGACCCCATCAGCTGCGCTGGTCTTTGTAAAGCTCCCAGAGCTGGCTTTCCCTCCAGATCTCAGAGAACCCTGAGATG
This sequence comes from Ailurus styani, assembly GCA_002007465.1. NCBI lineage: Eukaryota > Metazoa > Chordata > Mammalia > Carnivora > Ailuridae > Ailurus > Ailurus styani. Next base: position 5,931,665 of record LNAC01000276.1, read on the forward strand.
ACCCCTTTGATGGTCACAAAAGCTCCTGAAATAGCTCTCAGGGTACACGGAGAGCACAGACACAGCTCTTCTGCTACTCAGACCTGGAAGACCTCTTCCCTGCAAGTCACGGGTACCACTGAGAAAGCCCCTCCCTGCTCACAAGGCCCCTGAGATAGACCCTCTAAAATGAGCAGACTCTTAAATTAAATTCCACGATATAGAGAGATCTAAATACAGCTCCTCTTCTGATCAGAAAGATCTTGGACTGGCCCTTGCCCAGTTCACAGAGAGCTGAGACAGCACACACACACACCCCCCCCCGCCCCGGAGCTCATGACAACATCAGTGTCACTCCTCAAGGGTAGGTACACACTGAGACAACCCCTATGACGTACAGAGACGCAAGATCTAGAGTCAACAGATCACAGAGGATCTAGAGCTAGCCCCTCTACCGGAGTCACAAAAAGCCACGTGAGGACGCGTGTGATGACGCATCTTCTGCTCATGAATGGCCCTAGGATGACACCTCAGTGGGGTATCGCTTAGTGTGAAGACACCCTTGAGACAGACCTTCAGGTATATTCCACGATGTCAGGAGACTGACCTCACAGGCACCTCCCAACTTAGAAAGATCCCTGGGAGGGCCTTTCTCAGAGACTCTGAAATAGCCCTTTGCTGAGGGCATCGAGCCCTGGGATGTCCTTCCTATGCTGCTTAGAGCAAGGAGATTCTTGAAATAACTCCTGGGGAACAGAAACGCCTAAGATAGCCTCCTCAGTGTGGGAAGAACTCCAGGGTAGCTGACACAGAGAGATGCTTTCCGACGCAGAGAGACTGACTGCTGAGATTAACCCTAGAAAACAAAAGCTAGAGGTGGCCCCTCCAGTAGGTCACAGAAACACCTGAGTTATCCCCAGTGAGTCACCTCCTGCGTGGGGAGACCCAGGCACCATCCTACACGGAGACCCCAGACGCAGACCCCCTAAACCTATTACAAAGCATCGAAGATATTGACCGGAGATAACTGGCTCACAGACACCCCGCCGTAGGGGGAACGACGCTGAGATACACTGTCTCGGGGCACAGAGACACCGGAGCCGCCTGTCTGGTGTCTGGTGTGGGGGAGCTCTAAGATAGCCCCTCTGACATGGGAAGACTTCCCAAAACAGTCGGTGCAGTTCAAAGAACCCTTCCATACACCCTTTGGTGGTGGGCCGATTCCTCAAATGGTCCCTGAGATAGTCTCCAGGGCCCGGTACACCCAGTACAGCCTTACTTCTTGGCGATGTTGAGCATCTTCAGTTTCTTCTTCATGCGTGGCCGGGAAGTGGTGGAGACGGAGGCATCCACCAAGGAGGAAGTGGACTGTGATACCTACGAAGAAGAAGGGTGGGGGATGGGTGAACTGCCAGTTCAGACCGAGGGAAGCAGGGGCCAGACCCGGAGGACGCTAGTCAAGGAGGACGGGCTTCCTAAGACGTGTAAAAAGGAAAGGGCAGAACCTCTGTGTTCAGCGGGGACCCCGGGGGTCCTAGACTCACCTTCCGCATAATCTTCCGACCATAGAAGAGCACTTTGTCCCTCTTCCGGAATCGATACCGGGGTCCATCCGGTGCTGGCGTTTCTGGGGATAAGTGAGGGGAGAAGCACTCTGAGCTCTGCGCAGACTCCCCGCGGCCAGAGATGAGGCCCCTGCGTGCAGCCTCCCGTAAGTCCCATCTCTACGGCCTCAGGAACCCGGGCATTTCAGCTCCCCGCTCCGCGGAAGGGCCCTCCGGGTTCTCACTCGGCACTCGCAGTCTCCGCACCAGCAGGAGGATGAGCACGGCCGTGAACAGCACCGCGACTCCGGCCCCAAGCATCACGCCCAGCACCTGCGGGACGAAGGGCACTGGCTGCGCATCGCAAATCCGGCCTGCCGAGTCCTCCCCGGAGGCCGGGACGCCCCCGTCTGCACCCCATTCGGTCAAGTCCGCCGCCCCCGAGGAGGTCACAGTCGGCCCCTGCCTCTGCGTCCCCATCTGCAGAATGGGCCGCTGCTGCTACCTCCCCGGGGGCGCAACTCCTTCCGGCGGCTCCGCGGCCCGCGGTGCACGCCGGGAAACGTAGTTTCGTCTGAAATTATCGCGGGAACCGCAACGCGAGCGCTAAGCATTTCGGGAATTGTAGTCCCCACAGCGCCACACACCCCAACCTTTACCATTCCTGTTTGCAACGGAGCATCCATCACTTGTTTCGGGCTGGGCGGTCTGGTAGCCCGGAGTCCTGGGGAATAAGAAGCAGGAGGAACCGGTGCAAGTTGTCACTCTGGGCTCGCTTCTCTCCTTGCCCCTACCACAAGTTTTGCCCCCTTGGTACTCGCCGCCCGGATGGCTTCGCTGGCCCTCGGACGGCTGGTGGGGCGCTGCAGGGCAGAGGGATGGTGCAGGTTGACCTCGACGCCCGGGCTAGGGAGAAGGCGAGTCCCTGGCTCCCTTGACCCACACGCGGAGCCGACCAGACGCCCCACGGATGCAGCCCCACCCTGGGGCCAAAGGGCAGCCGGCCAGTCACCCACAGTCAGCAACCGGGGCACGGGTTTCCGAAGGGCCCGCCTTCCTCCCGCAAGTGGCCCCCTCCTGGTCTCTGCCGTCCGGGATCGATCAATCCCGACCCTTAGGCCGCACCCTAGGGGGCCCACGGGCCGGGGCGCTCGAGAGTGCTGCTGGGAGCTCCCACGCAAGGGGGTCCCAGGACGATGCGGAGGTCTTGGAAGAATCCCGGGATGCCCGGAGTGGGGCCGCTTCGCAAGAGGTTACTAGCTGGTGCTAGATTCACCGCCACCCATTAGTAAAGTTATGGGGTCTCTGACAGTGTGGAGCATCCCTGGGACTCTGGGAACGATGCTGGCGCCATTACTGGGAGACGTAACCAGGGACGCTGGAATTACCGGGGGTCACTGTAAACTTACTGAAGTCTCAGGAATACAGGGCTATTCCTGGGAAAACGGGGCGGGATGGGCATGTCCCTGGGGTCGTTTCAGCAAGACAGCCGACCTAAGAGTGAATGCTGGAGCACTACTGGGACTTGTCTGGAAAACAGTATTTTGGCGCCGCTAGAGTACTAACGTAAATTTGGGGGCGCCACTGGGCCCTGGAGCTATTACCTGGAAAATTCATGGGGAGGACTAGTTCCCTTCAACCTACCGCGCACCTGGCTCCCGGGGCGGAAACACCTGCCAGGAACTGGGGGGATGGGAGCATCAGAGAGTCGGGGGGCTATTGGCCATCGCAGGAGGACAGATCTTGGGAAGCCGAGGACTCGCTAACGATCCCCGAAGGGACGCCCCGAGGGGCGACGAAAGCCGGACTCACTCACCGGGCCACAGCCGGAGTCCACTCTGCGCCAACACCGGTAGCTTTCCGCCCAGCGCCGCAGGCGCGGTCCCTTTAAATCATTTCCCTCAGGGCGCGCCGCGGCCCCGCCCCCACCATGTGTGTAAGGCCTCGCACCGCCCACCGCGCGGTCTGACGACGCCTTAAAGGGGCCGAAACCGACTGGCGCAGGGAAGGCCCCTCCCGCTAGAAACGAGGACAAGTTTATTTTCCCGTTTATTTAACACCCGCCGCCCCCCCCCCG
>LNAC01000276.1:5951568-5982498 GCA_002007465.1 Ailurus styani
CGGCCCGGCCCCGCGCCTCGGCCCCCCGGCGTCCCTGTCCGGCCCCCGCCTGCTCGGGCCCCTGCCTCCGTCTCCCTCCGCCCCCGTCTCTCCCTGCATCTCCGTTCCCCGCTCGGCGCCCAGCTCCGTTCCTCTCTGTCCCTGTCCCTCGGTTTCTGCGCTCTCCCTGTGTCAGTTCCTCTGCCCCTGTTCCTGCCTCTGCCCCTCTGTCTCTGCCTCGTGCCCATGTCTCTGACTCTATCTTTGTTCGGAAAGCAGCAGACCTTCTATTCTCTGGCACACTGGCGGGGCACATCAGCAAAGCCAAGGCTCTGAGAAGCCCTGCAATTGACAAAGTTGTTCATCTCTGCTCAGTCCAGCCTCTCCCCGAAAGACTCGCCAGGAAAAGGGTTGGGAGCCCTGTCCCTGGGTGTCGTCCTCCTCCTACCCCGCCCATAGGTCTCTCACTGCTGTCACTGGGGGACTCCCTGCGCCTGATGCCCAGTGCAGCGATGATCTCCGGAGAAGCCTAGGCCAAAGCCGGGAAGGACTCTGGGCAGACTTTACCTGGAAACACAGATCCCCGCAGAGAGGGAGTGAAAACCAGCCCAGGGAGCTGGCAGCTGGCAGCTGGCAGCTGGGCCGTGATGTTCTTCGCTGAGCATAAACAACGGTCACAGAATATAAACAGTGATCACACAAGGCCGCTCTGTGACCACGTCTGAACCAGGCCAAAGACAAGGACACCCTGCGACCACAAAAACGAACACACACCCTCCTCTCCCGGACGAACCGATGACTTCTGCTTCTTACCAATGACCGCTCTACTTTCATCCTCTCCCCTCGGAGATAAAAATCATCCAAATACCCAGTCACCGGTCTGCACCCTGCTTCCCGACAGCACCAACCTAGAATTGCTTCTCCTCTCCTTAACTCTTCTTAAAACCGTCCCCCCCACACACACACCTGAATCCTAAGGTCCCCTCCTGTCCCCCAACGCCCTCCTATGGAGGCACCCGTGGTTCCTGGTATATGATCTTCCCTTTTAGCGAGCTAAAAAAAAAAACTTTTTTGGCTACAGCTGTATTTCTGAGGGTCTTTGGTGAATTTTGACACCACCTACCCTTGAATATAGCCTCAAGCAAATCAGGCCTCCAGGAGTCTCCTCTCTTCTTTCCGGAACCTTCTAGATCTGTGCTGAACACACGGTCTGAAACTGGCTTTCCACCTTTCTGTGGAAAAGCCCATAGCAGATCTGAGAGATCGGAGACTGAAATCGGATTGTCACTAGTTCCTCAACCTGCCCCCTCTTGGAACAAATAATGTTTGTAATAACAAACAGCTGTTGTTTCTGTCTGCTAGGTATCTTATTTTTTTAGTGTTTATTTATTTATTATTTTAGAAACTGGGTGGGGGTGCAGAGGGAGAGAGAGAATCTCAAGCAGACTCCCCATTCTCCACTGAGTGTGGAGCCCTACACGGGGCTCAATGTGGGGCTGACCCTGAGATCATAACCCAAGCTGAAATTAAGAGTTGGAAGGTTAACCAAATGAGCCACCCAGGTGCCCCGTCCACTGAGTCTCTATCAGCACCTTGCTTTCCATTTGTGGATGCTTCTCTACTACTCCAATCTAACACAGCCCCCAGTATCACTCAGTCTAAATGTACCAATCAGAGAACCCTATCTCCTGGCCACAATAATTAGGTTGGAGGACATGACGTTGGAGGGTCTCATTCTTCCCCTGGGATCATAAGCTGTATATAGGCCCTCATCCTACCTGCAGCCCCTTCCCCAGTTGTCAGGAAGAACAGTCTGCAGACTGAAGCCAATCTACACCAGGATGTACAGGTGAGAGTTGAAGAGAAAGTTCTGTCTGCATTGGCTGAGCTCCTGGATACAGCCATACCTGAGGCCAGGAGCCCTCATTCTTTCCAATCCATGAGCCAACAGATTACCTGGGCATTGGGCTGGCTTTATTGGGTTTCTGTCCCTTGAATTGACGACAGTCTTTTTGATTTAGACTGATTTAGATTGATTTAGAATTAGTGCCTGGAAAGGGAAGGGTATTGAGGGAAGTAACCTAAAATGTGGAATTGGCGGAACAAAGGTGAGGTAGTGGGGCAGGGCCCCCCAGACACATAAATTCACTATAAAGTGAATGGGACTCCCTAGATGTATGCAGTACATACAATGTGCCCTGAGAAGCACCCTCCTCAAGAAACAAGAAATCTCTGTTATGTGAAAGAAAAATAAGCTGATTAAAATCTTGCCGACTTGGGGGTGTTTGGGTGGCTCAGTCAGTTAAAGTAAAGCATCCGACTCTTTGTTTGTTTGTTTGTTTTTAAGATTTTATTTATTTGACAGAGAGAGATTACAAGTAGGCAGAGAGGCAGGCAGAGAGAGAGGAGGAAGCAGGCTCCCTGCTGAGCAGGGAGCCCGATGTGGGCCTCCATCCCAGGACGCTGAGATCATGACCTGAGCCGAAGGCAGAGGCTTTAACCCACTGAGCCACCTGGGCGCCCCCGACTCTTAGTTTTGGCTCAGGTCATGATCTCAGGGTCCTGAGATTGAGCCCTGCATTGGGCTCCGAGCTCAGCGTGGCGTCTGCTTGTCCCTCTCCCTCTGCTCCTCCCCCTTCTCTCTCCCTTTCGAACAAATAAAATCATAAAAAAAAAAAAATTGCCTATTTTATTTTGGGACCCTAACCACGAGTTTCTTGAGACTGTGGTTTGAGGGGCTTTGGAGAAAAATATCAGGATGTTGAAATATTCAGGCACCTTCATCAAGGTCTCCCTAGACAGACACAAGCTGCCTCTATGTACTTGCAGCAGAGACTAGCATCTGCTTGATTTGGTGAGATTGCCAGAGCTGAATTCTCTGCCGCAAGCTAAAAGAGGAAATTAGTAATGAGGTGGGAGATAAGCCTGGGATTACTGAGAACCAGAGGGACTTGATGCCCCAGGCTACTCTGTAACACTGAACATTCCCTGTCTAGAACCATACAATTACCCTCCATTGAGAAGAGCCTATTAGCTATCTTTACACCCTCCAGATTGTAACCCGGGGCAATAGAGATGCTAAGATGGGCAGGCACAGATCTGTTGCTAGGAGACAGGGTTCATCAAGGTTGGGCTCCAGGATCAAAGATCTGGTGAGGTCTGGGGGAACCAAATCACCAGGGGGTGGGCTTGTGAGCTGGGCCATCCAATCAGCATTCTATTCTTCTGGGCACAATGATTGGTTCACGGTTGGGCATGTGACTCAAGAGGGCCAATCAGAGTGTCCCATGAGTTCCAATAAAGAGGAGTTGGGAGCAAGACCCTCTCCTTCCTTCGAGGCTTGAATCAAGAGGATTTGGGTTGCTAGCATCCCTTTTTGCCACCACTTGGAAGGTTCTATGATTGCAAGATGGGAGGGAGATTCCAGGTTTTCTTATTTCTAAGTTTCAAAAAACAAAATTCTTCCAAATAAATTGAAGATCTAATTGGCTTTATTAAATGGCTCTTGGGGATGCCTGGGCCGCTCAGTTGGTTAAGCATCCGCCTTCAGTTCAGGTCACGATCCCGGGATCCTGGGATCAAGTCCAACAATGGGCTCCTGCTCAGCGGGGAGCCTGCTTTTCCATCTCACTCTGCCCCCCCCCCAACTCCCCAACCCGCTCCTCCTGCCGTGTTCACTTGCGGGCTCTCGCTCTCTTTCAAAATCTTAAAAAGATTCATGAATCCGGTAGCAGCCCTCTAACACAGAGAGGGACACTCTGAGGAGGTGTACAAATTGGAAGGCATTCATAGGAAGGGGGTTAGGGCAAGAAAGTTACAGTCAAAAGAAAAGGATTGTTCTAGGCAAAGTCACTTTCCCTAAGGGGAAAGGTAGGGGATCTTATTAGGTGGATTACCTCATCTTCTGTGCAAGGAGAAGCCCATGTGACAGATTACCTTTTTGGTGCTTATCAAAAAATCCCCGATTGGTAGATTAAGATTTATATTTCTGGGGGAGGTTGAAACTACAGTTAGGTTAGGTATTAACCCTTGGTTTGTGACTTAGCCTGGCCCAAGTAACACCGTTTTGGGCCTATGGTTTTCTTTGTAATAAAGTCAATAAAATCCCTTTCTACTTGAGCTAGAGTGAGCCATGTTTCTGTCACTTGCAACGAAAATAGCCTAAGACGTTAAAAAAATATGGGCACCTGTCATCAAGCTGCAGCTAAATGCTAGGCCCTGTTCTAAGAATGGTACGGGTGCATTCTATTTAAACCTTGTACCCACTTTATGAAGGAAGAACTATCGTCAAACCCATTTTATGCACAAGGAAAGTGACAGGCAGAGCATGACATCACTTGCCCAAGGACAGGGAATTGGCAGGTCTGAATTCTGCTGCTCCGTGTTTTCCTTTAGAAATTAATCTGTTTTCCCATGTTCAATGCTACTTTATTCATCTTGTTTTATAAGCCTTTTGGGTTTTTGTAGTTGATATGAAATGCCTTTTTGGGTGTGGGGAGGGGTGAGTGGAATATAAGGAAGGATAGACATAAATCCGTAAAATATGTCCCAAATCATGATGAAGTATCTTTCTGCGCTAAAAATATTTCTAGTGATGCTCCCATTCTTTCCCAGTAACCCATCCCAGGGCTCGTCAGTCCCATTGTTACGAAATGCTACAATTTGTGTGGAAATCTGCCTCCTTGGACCTCCTACCCATTATTTTTCATCTGGTGTCTGGGTTGCTTTAAACCATTCCTAGAACCAGGCAGGAGCACACATTTTCCTGCAACCAGAGCTGCATGGAAATGAGTACTGAAATAAGCTTTCCGAGCTTCCTGGCAGGCAAGGCAAAGAGGAAAAGCCTTTTAGTTAAGGGTAATCTGATCAACGAACAGACCAGCTTCATCAGGAGAGTCTGATTTTGTCCTGGGGACCACTGCAGGGTGGGTTTATTGCAGTGGTTCTCAACCACAGCAACTATCCCCCCCACCCCCAGGGGACATTTGGCAATGTCTGGAGATATTTTTGGTTGTCACAACTGGCTGGGGTAAAGGGAGAATGCTATTGGCATATAGCAGTTAGAGGTCAGGACCTCTGACAATAAAGAACGATCCCATCCAAAATGTCAGTAGTACTGGGATTGAGAAATCATGATTCATCGTGAGGTAATTCAGAAATGCATCATGTAGATCTTTAGCAGAAGCAAGCAGAAGAGGGGTTTTGCAGCCAGCAGACCCTTGCACAGATAATAAGAGTTCACCAAAAGGGCCCTCTTATTGTGGGACCCAAAGCTGGACTCCTGTACTTCCTGTGGAAATGACAACCTGGCCTCACAGAATTGCTGCCCGTGGGGAAAGGGCTCCTGGCTGGGCTGGAGCTTGACTCTTAGTGGTCATTGGACGGGAGGCCTTGGTCGTTGAAGGTCTGACTACAGAGTCAGGGACAGAGTCAGGGAGCCATGTTCATTCCCTGAAACCAGATTCTCAACAGCCAACAGAAGCAGGCCCTGGGCAGAGCCCCCGAGGCCCATTTTATCCCAGCCAGAGCCAATGTCACCACACCCAGACCTCCAAGATGGGGGCGCTGTCCAAGGTACCATTTGTTGACACGCTTGTCAAGGCCTGTCACTGATGGGATTCCACTCCATCCTCCTCCTTTCCACCCTTTTCATTTCGTCCCTGGCTGGACACCTACTGCCTTGGACTTGATCGTATCCTGATGACTTTTGTTTATTTGTCCCAGGACCCAGTTCTGACCTGGGGACCAATTGCCCAGCCAGCTCACCGTTGAGTTTCTAGCTTTCGCCCACAATGGAGGTAATTGCTAGGTCACTCTCAGCCTCTCCACCCTCTGAACCCCACCCCCTCTCTCAAAGATTGAAATCTCCTCCCCACACCCTCATCTTCCTCTTTCCTCCATACCTTCATGCTCAGAAGGAAGTGTTTTCCCTCCTTGACCCCCGACACACACACACTGACAAGTGTGTACATTTCTCATTTATAACATTCTAAGGGGAGAGTTACCATGCATTTCCACTTTACAGATGAGCAAACAGATGACGCTCAGAGGGATTAAGTGACTTCCTCAAGACTACTGTCCAGGACAGAGGAGTTAAGAATTGGACTCTGTCCATTCAGCCCTGGGAGCCTGTGTTCTCAGTCCTTCTCCACACTGCCCTGCTCAACACTATGACTCTACTCTTCACATCATTCAGATTTGTTGGTGCACCTGAACACCTTACACTGAGTCCAATTGCCAAGCCTTTGCACAAGCTGGGATGGCCTCCTTGCCCAGAGTGGGGTGATCTTCAGGGCCCACAGAAGTGTCTGTTCAGGGCTGTTAGATGGAGTCACTCTCTCCTGGACTGTCCCCAACCCACCAAGCATGCTCTTTCATGGCTGACTGATGGGGAGGGGATGCTGCCAAGGCAGTGTTTATTGCCGGCTAGGGCATGGGTAGGTGGGGGCCTGGGGGGCCCAAGGGTCTACCTTCCCAGCCCCACAGCCCCACTGGCGAGGGGAGCCCAGAGGCACATGGCTGCCCTGGAGATTGACCAATCTCAGCACTGCTGGGCCCTGGTACTTGGAGGCAAACTCATCTTCGTACTGGGTTGAGAAGAAGCGCTGTCTGCCCAGGGGGGGTTCAATGTGGCTGTATTTGCTCTGCGGAGACAGGGTAGGCAGCCTTGCAGGACAGCCTGGAGGCTGGCTGACCTACCGGGCCCACCCTGTGGCCCCCATTGCAACCCTGGGAGCAGCAAAGGCTGATGGCTGGGCTCTGAGGAGGTGGCCAAAAGGTGCTCCAGCTTGGGCTAAGCCAGGAGCTGGAGGAGAAGGTGGAGAGAGACCGGCGACTCCTAGAATGACCCGAGGACTGCGGTGACCCTTGGCAACAGTGAGCTACCTCTCAGCTGGAGTATAACTGTGGCTGGTGATACAAAGGTGTCCTTGAACTGACCCTGGCACGACTCTGGAGGTGAGCTAGGGATGACCTTGAGGCTGGGGTGACGTTAAGATGACCCCGTGCCTGGGGTCACCCTAGGGAGACCCTGAAAGGACTTGACACTAATTCTGGGCCTGCGGTGACGGTATTATTGTCCTGAGACAAAGCTGCACTGATTTGGGGGTTACCTGATCAGGGAGGTACCCTTCCCTGTCCCTCACCCGCTGTAGCATTTCCTCAGTCACGGAGGCTGGAGCTGTTCTATGAGGCTTCAGCATCTTCTGGTTCATGGTTAAAAAATCTGTTTCTGGAGATTTGGGTGGGGGTAGTCGAGCTGAGGGGGATGGGGGAGGAGAGGCATGGCCCCTGGGCAGGAACGTGCGAGATTAAGGTTGGAGGAGGACACCAGGGCAAAGCCTGAGCCCCCGCTGATGTTGGAGCGAAGGATGGATTAGGAGGCGGGGCGGAGGGAGGAGCCAGGGGCGCGGCAAGTGCGGGGTGGGGGGCAGGTAGGGCCGGTTAGTCGGTGAGGGGGAGGAGCCAGAGCCTGCAGAGGAGCCTGGGTTAGAGTCGGGAGAGAGCAGATATGGAGAGGGGCGGGCTTATGGCCATGCAGGGGGCGGTGCCCTGACCGAGGTGGTGGTCGTGATGGGAAGTCAAGCCCACGAAGGGGCGGGCTGTCCAGGGGCCGAGCGGGGATCTCGGCCCAGGGGGAGGGATTTCGCGCGTCAGGAGGCGGAGCCAGAATTGGGCAGTGGGCGGGGCGAAACTGGCCGGGGCGGGGTTAGAGCTGCGGCGGGGAAGGGAGCCCCGCCCCTCCCCCAACCGGCTCACCGTCGGTGCCCCGGGGCAGGTTGCTAGGCATCAAGTGTACACTGCGCGCTTTCTGCGGCTTCTCTGGCGTCCCCCGGGGGCAATAGTCCGTGCCCATGGAGGTCTGGAAGAACTGTTTGAGCCGCGAGGTGTCCCCGAGGGGCACGTGACTCTTCAGTTTCTCGTAAGGCACGTGGCGGCTGGGTGGTTCGGTCACCGGCTGCGGCTGTGAAGACCACATGGCATCCGGGAAGCTCCCGTGTCCCCAAAACCCGGGTGTAGAGAAGAGCGCTATATGACCTTGGATAGCTCACACCCTCTCTAGGCCCCACGGTGCTGTGCTGGGAGTAGGCACCGTATCTCATTTTGCAGAAAGAGCCACTGAGTGGCTTAACCCTAGATCCTGCACATAGATCCAGGAGATCCACACACACATGTCAAGCTCACTCCCACCTCGAGGCCTTTGCATTTGCTATTCTTACAGCCTGGGAAACCCTTTTCCCTGATGAGCCCCCGGGGGAAGGTCTCCCCCTTCCTGCTGACCTGGCCATGGAAGAAATGCATGGTGGTGGTGAGGCTGCCTGGACCGGGGCACCAGTTTCCTTCCAGGATGTGCGATGCTGGAGTCTGGTCATGGTGAAGGACAAATCGCTCTGCGGGTGGCAGAGTAGGTGCTGAGCAGGCCCGGGAGACCCCTGAGGGGAAGGAAGGGGAGGGTGGGGGGGAAGGGTGGCCGGGGCCAGCAGGAGACTCACCTGGCTCTCGGGCATAGAAGTGTTCAGCCTTGGTGGTCCTGTCATGGAACAGGCCATCTCCAGGACGAATATTCACATAGTGGATGTGGGCTGCGGCCTGGGCCTTGTCATACCTGAAGATCAGCGGGGATTTGTCTGATCTGGGCCCTTGCAATTCCCAGGGAATGGGAGACCGGCAGGCTTCCCGAAGGCCAAGCTGGGGGATGCTCATGGTGGGAGAGCCTCGCCTATAGGTGGCGGAGGCCTCAAAGACACAGTATTGGCCCCAGAGCCTTGGGTGACACACTTCACGTGTCACTGGGAGCCCTCCGCCCTGGTGGAAGGCCACCGTCCCTTTGTACCTGTCTGGGGGCAGACGCTGGGGTCTGTAGGCTTGCTTCTGCTCGGAACACATGGGCCCATAGCCAATCTTGCAGTCTCCCAGTTCCACGCTGGAGAAGGCCTGGGGGCGGACAGAGGTGGGAAGGGTAACACCACCCAGCCCCTACTGCGGCCCTCCCCCGCAGCCCCAGCCCTACCTTGATTTACCCTCTTACACATCAAGGCCGGTGGGCTCGGCAGGGCCTGGAAGTGTCTCTGGTAGGAGGTCCCATCGTCCTGTCTCCTGTGGTCCCACCTGAGGGGGTTGAGCCCCCCTGCAGATGAGCAAGAGCAGACAGAGGAGGATACTGAGCCCCGAAGCCTCAGGCCCCCCCGGATGCAAGTCCTTTCCTGGAAGGGGGAGCTGAGCAGTCCTGCCCAGCCTCCCCGAGGGCTGTCGGAAAACACCAAAAATGATAACAAGACTGCCCACCAGGTATTGAACCCAGCATCAAGGTTAAGTGCTTCGAACCTCATTTGCAGGGTTCATATTCTCCCCACCTTACACCCTTCCTGAGGCTCAGAGGGGCCACATGACTTGCCAGAAGCCACGGAAATGCAAAACCAGAACGGAGTCCAGTCCAGCTCTGACAATCCCTGAGTCCAGCGTGGAGGGGCTCTGACTAGTGACATCCACCCGCGGGTCCCCTGGAGTCACAGAATTGGAAAATGACACAGATGACAGCTACTCTTCCGTGAGCGCTCGCTCAGTGCCAGGTGCATCACGCACTCTGGGCTCCTTTAGCGTCAGCAGCTCCTGTGAAATGGGGCGCTATTGTTGCACCGAGGAAAATCCAGGCTAGGAGAGATCCAGTTGCTCAGTCACGCGCGCGGAACTACTATGNCAGGGCTGGGGGGGGGGGGTCAGTTAGCAGATTTGTCTCATTCCAAGCCACCGCTCATGACTTCAGGAGCGACGTCATTCTATGAATATAGAAACTGAGGATCAGGGAGGTTCCAGGTTTTCCTGGCCTCGGCACTACTGACATTTGGGGCTGGAAAATTCTTTCCTGGGGCGAGCTGTCCTGTGCATGTCACCCCCTCCGCTGTCGTGACCACCAAAATGATCTCCGGACGGAGCCACCGTCCCCTAGGGGAGGCGCGGAATCCCGCCCGGAGCTGGCAGGTCGCGCTGGCCGCCGGGGCGCGCTCACCGAGGTGGCAGCAGGGCGCGCGGGGCTGCGGGCACGGCTCGCGGGGAGGGTAAAACGCCTGGTAGGTGGTGGGCGGGATGCCCAGCTTGGCTGGGTCGCCAGGCGGCACCGAGTCGCGGTCGAAGATGAGCCGCGCGCCGCGGATCTGCTCGCTCGCGCGCGCCGGGGGCTCGGGCCAGGCGAAGTCGGCGCGCACGGTGGAGACGAGGCCGGTGCGGACGCGCGGGTCCGCCAGCGCGCGCAACGGGCTTGCCCGCGTGGCCACGGTGCGCTCCCGCATCTCCCACCTCGGGGACGGCGACGGCCCCGGGGGCGCATACGCGCAGTGCGTCTCTGACCCCAGCCCGGTGCCCGCCGAGCGTGTGTCCTGCGCGAAGAGGGACCCGCGGGGCGGCTCCTGGCACTGGGGCGCGCGGGTGCTGCCTGGGTGGGCCCGGAAGTCCCGGTGCGACGTGGATTGCATGGCGCCCACGTGCAGCCGCGGGTCGGGCCCCAGTGCGAAGTGCAAGGCCTTGAGGAAGTCCCGCCGGGACATCGGGCATGGCAGCGGGGCGACCGCAGCGATCGCGGGACAGGGCGCCACCTGTGAGGGGGCGGAGATCCGGGAGTGAGCGAGCGCCCCGCGGAGCACAATGCTGCCTTTTACTCCTTCCTGTGTTCCAGGCACGGGGCACTCGGGGCTGGGGACATTGTTAAAACAACAACAACATGGGGCACCTGGGTGGCTCAGTGGGTTAAAGCTTCTGCCTTCGGCTCAGGTCATGATCTCAGGGTCCTGGGATCGAGCCCCGCATCGGGCTCTCTGCTCGGCAGGGAGCCTGCTTCCCCCTCTCTCTCTACCTGCCTCTCTGCCTACTTGTAATCCCTCTCTGTGTGTCAAATACATAAATAAAATCTTTAAACAACAACAACAAAACAGGCGCAGCCCCCCCCACCTTGCCTACCCCTAGGGAAAGTAGAGATATCATCCTTATCATCATTCATTTGACGCTTACTGTGTGCCAGGCACTGTTCTAGGTTCTTGGAAGGGGGAACACCGGATAACAAAACAGACCAAGAGCTGTACCCTTGTGGAGTTAATACTGGCGCGAGGAGATGCCAAACATACTGAATCTACAGACTACTCTCAATTGCAGAGTTAGGAGAAGGAGCCAAGGGCTGTGGGTAAAAACATCGCACAGGGTAGGAGGATGGGGTGAGGATGGGAGGGTTGCAGTTTCAAAGAGTGGTGTGGATGAGATGACAGTTGAACAAAGACCTGGAAAAGGTGGGAGGGGAGCTTTCGTGTACCTGGGGGAATAGCATACCAGGCAGAAGGAACAGCAGATGCAAAGGCCCCACCTGGAGGGGGTCAGTGCAGAGCGAGCCACAGGAAGGGCTGAAGAATGAACTGCATTCTACAGTTTGTCTGACACAGGAGCCCCCTCTCCTCACCCTCAGTCAACGGTCAAGGCCATGGCTCTCCCCTTCAGTGTCTGCTCAGTCCTGGTCACTGTCCTGTCTCTGCCATACGCCTCCTTATGGGGCTTCCTTTCCTCTGTAGTCATTCTCCGGGATCTCTTCCTTTCCTCAAACTCTCTGAGGCTTAGACACCTCTCACTCCACTTCCCCAGTCTCCAGTGCCCTGCTGCCAGCACCCCAGTTAGCTAACTGGGACTTTCTTGCCTTTGCTCAGATCAGAGGAGTCGCCCTCCCCCAGGTCTCAGCACAGCCCTGGAGCAGGCTCGCCCCCACCCAAGACCACGTCTGCTCACACCTCGCTCATGTCGACCTCTTTATTTTTATTTATTTTTTATTTTTTTTAAAAATATTTTGGGCGCCTGGGTGGCTCAGTGGGTTAAAGCCTCTGCTTTCGGCTCAGGTCATGATCTCAGGGTCCTGGGATCGAGGCCCACATCGGGCTCTCTGCTCAGCAGGGAGCCTGCTTCCCCCTCTCTCTCTGCCTGCCTCTCTGCCTCCTTGTGATCTCTCTCCCTCTGTGAAATAAATAAATAAATAATCTTAAAAAAATATTTTATTTATTTATTTGACAGAGAGAGACACAGCAAGAGAGGGAACGCAAGCAGAGGGAATGGGAGAGGAGGAAGCAGGCTTCCCGCCGAGCAGGGAGCCCGATGTGGGGCTCGATCCCAGGACCCTGGGACCACGACCTGAGCCGAAGGCAGACACTTAATGACTGAGCCACCCAGGTGCCCCATGTTGACCTCTTTAGAAAGCAGGCATCAAGCTTTATAACAAGACCACAGCTTTTCAGTGCCTGTGTTTGCTTTTTTGATCATTTTGGCAGCAAAAAGAGTTGAGAGTTGAGAAGTCTTCAGATAGTTGATGGAGAATCTGACAACTGAAGTTACTAGCTAGGTAGGTCACCTCGGAATAAGTAACTGGGCTCCCGTGAGGTTCAGCTTCCACGTCAGGGATGGGGATAAGGTACTTACCTCGAGGGGTGGCATGGGGACTAATGAGTCTTAGAAGAGGCGCTTGGCAACTGGCCTGACCCTCGAGATTTCCTCTGTCCCCAGTCTCCCAGAGGGTGCTCACATGTTCCTTCTAGGCTGCATCCCAGTGTGGTCCAGCTCTGCCCACTGTGACCAAAGAGCTCCCCCCCCCAGGCGGTGCTGTCACAATGGTCCCCCAGCAACTCCGAGGGCCGCTGGGACGAAGATCAGGAGTGAGACCAGAAGATCCCGCCTCCCGAGAGCTCCAGAGAGTTTGGCAAGTGACTTTGCGCAGCCTCAGTTTTGTCACCCAGAAAATGGGGCGGAGAATGGTAGCCACTTCAGAACACAACAGTGAGGATTTGGAGCAGTAGGGTGCTGGTGTTCATCAGGACCATTTCCCAAAGTTTTCCTGCAGGTCTGCTTCCTAAAACTGCCCACACGGATGAGCCAGCATCTTGGTCTTTGGGTCGCTGCAGTGCTTAATGTCATTCCAGGGCTCACAGACCTCCAATGTGCCCTTAGAGACGTCAGTGCCCTCCCAGCCCAAAGACCATCAGGAACACATCTGTGGCTGAACAAATTCAAGCTTACGTGTGATGGGGAGGGCGAGCGCCCTCCCTGGGGCGCTGTGGGTGTGAAGTGCGAGACAGGCTGGTCTACACCTGGGCTTGTCTTCCGTGCTTTTCCGGGGAGGTTCAAGGAAGTGTGTCTTTGCATCACATGCTCTTACTGGTGGGAAACTTGACTTTCCTTTTTGAGATGATCTGACATGAAAATAATACATAAAATAATGTGGAAGGGGAAAAGGGGGATTCAGTCTTTCACGGGGTCGGAGTAGGTTTGGGAAGATGAAAAGTTCTGGAGATGGAGGGTGGGGACGGTTGGACGACAATGTGAATGTGCTTCGTGCCACTGAGCTGTGCACCTAAAAATAGTTACCACGGTCAATGTTATGTATATTTTATCATAATAAATAATATTTTTTTTAAAGATTTTATTTATTCATTTGACACAGAGAGAGATTACAAGTAGGCAGAGAGGCAGGCAGAGAGAGGAGGAAGCAGGCCCCCTGCCGAGCAGGGAGCCCGATGTGGGCCTCGATCCCAGGACCCTGGGATCATGACCTGAGCCGAAGGCAGCGGCTTTAACCCACTGAGCCACCCAGGCGCCCATAAATAATATTTTTAAATGGAAAAATAATTTCTTAAAAAAATATATGTAATAAAGATACAAGGGCCCCAGTTCATGACCCCCAATCAGCTACAAAATGGGTTCTTTCTCTCGTTTCCTTCCTCCCTCCCTCCTTCCTTTCTTCCTTCCTTCACTCTCTTCTCTCTTCTCTTCTCTCTCTCCCTCTCTTTCTTTCTCTTTTTCTTCTCCCTCCCTCCCTTTCTTTTTGTTCTTTTCTTTTCTTTTCTTTTCTTTTCTTTCTTTCTTTTCTTTCTCTCTCTCTTCCTTCCTTCCTTCCTTCCTTTTCCCTTTCTTTTTCTCTCTCTCTTTCTTGTTGAGATATAATTAACATATAACATAGCCTATGATTGAGATGCACAACATATTGATACATTTATAGTTCAATACAGCTGTCATTGTAACATTAGCTAATACCTCTCCAGGACTTATTTATTTATTTATTTATTTATTTATTTATTTATTTATTATTTTTTAAAGATTTTGTTTATTTGACACAGAGAGAGATTACAAGTAGGCAGAGAGGCAGGCAGAGAGAGAGGAGGAAGCAGGCTCCCTACTGAGCAGGGAGCCCGATGCGGGCCTCGATCCCAGGACCCTGAGATCATGACCTGAGCCGAAGGCAGAGGCTTTAACCCACTGAGCCACCCAGGCGCCCTCCAGGACTTATTTAACTGAGTGGTTTCTTCTCACTAAATTTGAGCAGACTCTTGTTTTGTCCACCGGGTTGAGGTCCCATCACTGGCTCCCCTGCCTGGAGCCCAGCTGAGGGCTTTGTCCCAGCCATGTTGTTGCAAATACACATTTCAGGCTAGTCCTTCTGCCTGCTGGGAAAAGAAGGACTCAGGAGGTGGATCCTGGATGCTGTCGGGAAGCAAAGGGCGAGAGGTAATTCTCTTATTGATGGTCTTAGTTTTTATCAGAAAGTCTAAGGAAAGAAGCAAGAATAAAGCTGTCATTAGTAAAGGATCAGCAGTCACTCAGACTATCCAGGACAAGGGAATGTCTGGTTTGCTGCTGTGGCTTGGGCAATGCTCATGTTTTGCCTGCATTCAGACGTGATTGCGGAGCGAGCTTGTTTTGTCTCGTTCCGCCGTGGTCACGGAGCGGCCTTGTCCATGGTTGGCATTCTGCAAAATTATTTATGTCCCGCAGGAGAACAGCAGGGCTTAGCTGGGACCACCAGGCCAGCTCCTAGCAACAACAAGGCCAGCTGCGGACACCGGGCTCGCTCCTGTCTCTCTCTCAAAGGTCAAACTTGGCCCTAACCAGACGGTGGAGGACACTGGGAGGACTGGGCAAGGCTTGTAAGACTCACTGCTGTCTGCTTGGTGCCTGGCACAGGGCCTGGCTCTGAGCAGTCACTCAGAAAGTGCACTGTGTGATTACGAAGGAGTCAGGGACAGCAGGGGCTCAAGAGGAGGGATCTGGCCACTCAGGCAGCAGCGCGCTCTACAGCCCAAGACCCTCTTCCCTCTGCAGGCCTGGGGCTTGGCTTGGATTTTTTTCTGCTGCAGGAACAGCGTCCCAAGTTGGGTGGGGGCGCACAGATGCCTGCGCCCAAGTCTTAAGCAAGGAGGGCTGTGGTCAGATGTGGGGGTTAAAGAGTCTTTTGACCTCCCATCTGGAGATGTTCTGGGGAAGGCAGATGGGGGCGGGGGAGGCAGGGCTTGGGGTCCAGGACTTGGAGAGAGGAGGGGGGCTGCCTATGGAGGGGGCTGTGGGCCAGGAGGAAGTGGATGGATTCCAGTGACATTTTGGTGACCTTGGGATGTGGGAGGGGCGTGTGTGGAGAGAAAGAGGTGCGCATGATGTCCAGGTCTGGGACTGGAGGGGCAGCCTGGAAATGGGACACAGGGGAGCAAGGTGTCCCAGATGAGGTGGGGACGTGTTGAGTGTGGGGTGGGGGCGGTGGGGTGTGCAGGGCAAGCGTCCAGGTGGCAGGTGGGAGCAGGAGTCAGGTCAGGATTGAAAAGGGGGGCAGGGAAGTCATGGGACTAGATGAGGTTTCCCAGGACCGTGTGCATGGAGTGTGAACACAGAGCTTTGGGTGGGGAGCTGAACCCTGAAGGCTATGGCACTTATTGAGAAACTATTTTGTGCCAGGCTGTGGGGACATAGCTATGACCAAGACAGATCAAAGTCCTCCCATTCTGTTGAGAGAAAAATGACTAGGCAACTAGATAAAGAACCGATATAGTTATGTTAGATAGTATTCCAAGCTTAGGAGGAAAAGAAGGCAGCAGGAAATGTGGGTAAGAAGTGCCCAGGAGGGTGTGATGGGCAGGTCCAAAGAAAAGATAATGTTCCAGTAAACATGAGGAGGAGGTGAGGGAGGGAACCATGTGGGAATCTGGAGGCAGAGGGCACAACCAATGCAAAGGCCCTGGGGCAGGAGTGTACTTAATGTAACTTCAAGGACCAGGAGGAAGGCAGTGTGGTTGGAAATAAGGGAGCGAGGCAGGAAGGGTCATAGAAGTTGAAATCAAGGGGAAATATATTCCAAAAGGCAGCCAGTCAACATCATGAATCATTAGGGAAATACAAAACAAACCTATAGCGAGACGCAATGTCCCACCCAGCAGGATGGCCATAATAATAGGGCAATAGTAATAGTAATGAGACAAAATAAAAGCGTTGGCAGGAATGTGGAGAATGTTGTGCATTGCCGGTGGGACAGTCAAGTGGTGCAGCCAATGTGGAAAAGAGTCTGGTGGTTCTTCGAAAAAGTCAGACGCAGAGCTATCATATGACTCAGCCATTCCACCTGGGTATCTACCCAAAGGAACTGAAGTTGAAGGCAGAGACTTGAACAGATACATGCACACCCAGGTTCCTAGCGACATTATTCACAGTCGCTGAAATGTGGAAACAATCCAATGGCCATCAATGGCTGAATGGATAAACGAACTGCGGCAGACCCGTACAAGGGATTATTACACAGCTACAAAGGGAATGGAGTGTTGATATGAGCTACAAAGTGGATGAACCCCCGGAAATAACCCAAATGGTCACATATCACATTATTCCATTTACATGAAATATCCAGAATGGGTAAACTCACCAAGACAAAGCAGATGGTGGAGGTGAGGGGCTGGGTAGGGAGGAATAGATTAACTGCTTGCCAGAATTATGGGGTCTCCTGTAAGGGTGATGAAAATGTTTTGAAGCTAAAAAGGGGTGATATTGGTACACGTGGGTGTTGTAAATGCCACTACATTGTACGTCTTAAAACGGTGACTCTTAGGTGAATGTTATCACAATTAAAAAAAAATGGGGAGGGCGCCTGGGTGGTTCAGTGGGTTAAAGCCTCTGCCTTCGGCTCAGGTCATGATCTCAGGGTCCTGGGATCGAGGCCCCCATCGGGCTCTCTGCTTGTCGGGGAGCCTGCTTCCTCCCCTCTCTCTCTCTCTGCCTGCCTCTCTGCCTACTTGTAATCTCTCTCTCTGTCAAATAAATAAATAAATAAAATCTTTAAAAAAAGGGGGGGGAAACGGGTCATGTTAACTTTTTGAAAAATTTCACTTGACTTTTTGACGAGAGAATACACGCATATTGCACAAAATTCAAAAGCTACCAAATTACACCGGATGATGGTTGCTAGCTCAACTTACTGTAACCATTTCACGGTGTCTGCGACTCAAAGCTTTATACTGTGCACCTGAAATTCATACCGTGATGTACATCAACTATATCGCAATAAAACTGGAGGAGGGGAGAGCTACAAAGACGAGCAGACAACGCAAAGGGTGAAGCACTGAACTTAAAAAGAAAAATCCTGGGGCGCCTGGGTGGCTCCGTGGGTTAAAGCCTCTGCCTTCGGCTCCGGTCATGATCTCAGCGTCCTGGGATCGAGCCCTGCATCGGGCTCCCTGCTCAGCGGGGAACCTGCTTCCTCCTCTCCTTGTCTCTCTGCCTACTTGTAATCTTTCTCTGTGTCAAATAAATAAATAAAATCTTAAAAAAAGAAAAAGAAAAATCCCTTCTTGAAACAGAGCAAACAGGTTGGTGCTTTCGCTTGGGTATTACTTTTGTGGGTAGGCGGTTAACTTGGAAAAGACGAGCCGTCGCGGGGCAGAAGGCAGCGGGCTCCGATGGCCGCCGGGGTGTACACGTGGCGCCCACTAAACTGGAAACCGGTCAGTGCCCGGCAGCAGACAAAAGGCCGGTCGGGGGACAAAGGGTCGCGGCCGCGCCTGCGCAGAGCGTCCCGGGAGGCGTGGCCTCGCGCGTTGCCCCGCCCCCTGGCGCCGCGCGCCGACGTCACGGTGGCGTCACGGCGGAGTTGCCATGGCGGCGCTGAGCGGCCTGGCGTCGGCGCTGGAGTCGTACAGGGGTCGGGACCGCCTGGTGAGGCTGGGGCGCAGCGCGGCCGGAGGTCCCGGATCGGGGCCGGAGCTCAGTGACTGGAAACTGAGGCCGGAGCGGGGCGGGTCGCTCAGGATCCCCCATCGCCGAGGCGCCCTCCCGGCTGGGCTCCGACCCTGTCCCCTGGCGGTGGGCATGCAGGTGGTTCCTGCTCCCTCATTCAATACCGACCCAGTCCGCAAGTTTGGACGTTTGGGATCCGACCAGACCGCTGAAGGTGGTCACTGCGTTGTCCCCGGCAGTCTCATAGGAGGATTCAGGGTGTTGCAGCCCTCCCTGTACGGCTGGACATAGAGGTTGTGACCGAATCCCCTATAACTGGGCACTGAGGTTGTTCCAGCTCACCCTGGCGGGACATTTACGGGCCACCCAAATCCCTGTCTGAACATTTAGGATCTGACCAGGCCGCTGTAGTTGGTCCCTGGGTCGTCCCTAACAATCTCATATGGGGATTTAGGATTTTTAGGGCTTTCCCATATGGCTGGAAGGCCCCTAAAGGCAGACGCTCAGCTTGTTCCTATATACGCTTTTCTCTCTTACAGGCAGGCATTTAGGTTGTACCAGGAAACCTAAAGCCGCTGGGTCCCATTCAAATCCCTTATGATTGGGCATTCAGGTTTTAATAAACTCCCAAGCTGCACATTTAAAACGTAGAGTTTTGCTATTACAGAGGGGCTGAAAAATTATAAGTGGGAATAATATATTAAACAACAGGAAAAAGCAATTTCTGGAGAGCAGATGAGATAAAGATGTAAGGATGGTAAAGCTGACCCAGTTCCCCATGCCCGAAATCACCGGCTGAGTGGATTCCTTCTCACTGAAGTAATTCGAGCAGATTACCCTTTGGCTCACTGGGCTGAGGCCCGACTGCTCCTTCACTGCCCCGCTCAGCTACTGACGTTCGTCCAGCTGGGTAGATGCAAAATATACACGTCCGCCTTGTCCTCCTGCCTGCTAGGAAAAGGAGGACCCGCGAGGTGCGGAATGGTGGCGCTTTCTTTTCACATCGGTCTCTAAAGGGCGCCCCTCAGTGACTCGAGCCAGCCGTCCCTTAGGGTCTGCACAGAGACTTCTGGACAAGGAGGTCATGTTTCTCCATTTGTCCCACCTGCAAGTACCTCTTTAAACTTTCAGCTTTTACTAGAAGTTTGTTGATCTAGGCTGCACAAGCCCTTGCCCCCCAACTTGATCCCATGGGACCCCCAGCCACGTGGGGGCCCATCCAGCTCAGCCCAGGGGCAGGGCCCTGCTGACTGCTTCTGGTTTCCCACAGATCCGAACTCTGGGGTACTGCTGCCAGCTGGTTGGCGGCGTCCTGGTGGAACGATGTCCAGCCAGGACGGAAGTGGGGACGCGCCTGCTGACCCTGTCCTCCCAGCTCAGCCACTGTAGGACGGTCCTGCGACTCTTTGACGATGTGGCTATGTTTATCTACACAAAGCAGTATGGCCTGGGGGCAGAGGTAACTGGGCGTGTGGGGCCGTGGACTCTGGACAACCCGTGTTTTATGGACTTGTCTTGTTTTTGTTTTTGTTTTTTTTTAAGATTTTGTTTATTTATTTGACAGAGAGAGAGAGATTACAAATAGAGAGGCAGGCAGAGAGAGAGGAGGAAGCAGGCTCCCCGCTGAGCAGGGAGCCCGATGCGGGGCTCGAATCCCAGGACCCTGAGATCATGACCTGAGCCGAAGGCAGAGGCTTTAACCCACTGAGCCACCCAGGCACCCCTTTATGGACTTGTCTAAAGGCAGTAGTGTGGGCCAAAATTTTGCTTGCTTTTGTGAGATGGTCAGATGTTCTCATTTGAATTTAAATGAAAAAATAGCTTATATGTTCATACATTCCAAAAGGCTGTGTAATTAAAAAGTCTCCCTCCTTCCTGATTCCCTCACCCTCGGTTTTCCTCCTCCGAGGCGGCTACTGTTGTAAGCTTTTTGTGATTCCTTCATCAGGTGTCCTGTCCATGCACAGGAAAATCACTTTGTTCATGTAATTAGTCATGCGCCGTCTACACTGTTCAGGCACTTGCTTTTTTCTCTTAAACCGCACAGCTTGGAGGTCACTCCCTATTGGTCCAAACAGAGCTCTTTCCTTCTTTGTGGCCACACCGTACTCTGCTATAGAGCTGGGTGCTGATTTATTTCACAGATCCCCCACCAAGGGACATGTCGATTTTGCTGTTACAGCAGGGGATGTTTCCCCAGGGGATGGGCCCAGAAGCATCTCCTGGGCCAGCCTGGCCAAGTTATACCCCTCCCTGGGCTGCCCTGCCTGTCTCCGTACCCCCCCCCTCCGCCCCGCTCTGAGCCACTCCACGTTCAGATGCAGCCACCCTCCTTCCACTCTCAACACCCATGGCCCAGTCACCTCCATCTCAGGTGCTTTCTGCACTTTCCTCCTGTTTTTTTTTTTTTTTAAGATTTTTATTTATTTATTCAACAAAGAGAGATCACAAGTAGGCAGAGAGGCAGGCAGAGAGAGAGGAGGAAGCAGGCTCCCCGCTGAGCAGAGAGCCGGATGCAGGACTCGATCCCAGGACCCTGAGACCATGACCTGAGCTGAAGGCAGAGGCTTTAACCCACTGAGCCACCCAGGAGCCCTTTCCTCCTGTTTTGATGCCCATCTCCTGTCCTCTTCTTCGATTAGGGCATGCTTCCCGTGCGTCCTTGGAGAACCCCTCCCCGGCCCAGCATCTCTGCGTCCCTAAACAAGGGGCGGGGGCCCTCTGCACCTTGCATATCCCTTGGCTAGAACAGGAACTCCTTTTGCTGGATCCAGTGTTTAGGAGTCTGCGCCCCTGCTCTGTGAGCATCTCCTCCTCCCCAGAGGGTCCCAGGCAGGATGGGGGAGCTGGAGTGGGGTTCAGAACCCAGGGGGAGGCAGGATCCCAGCTGGGTAGTAGGAAGGAAGGGGGCTCTGGAGGGGCTTCCTGGGAAGATGGGGAGGAGGGGGAGGGGTACGGCAGGCAGCGAGGATGAGGATGAGAAGGCTGAAGGCAGGAAGTGAAGGACAGGTGGGGGACATCCCCCCCACCCAGCTTGGAGGCCTGAGGGTGGGGAGTGCTGAGGGGTGGGGCCCAGGAGTGCAGCCTGCGCACCCGGCTCCTGCAGCTCAGCCGGCCCTGCCTCGCCGGATACAGGCCACGGCTTGGAACTCGGTCGAGGGCTTGGGTTCTGCTGTTCGAAGATTCAAAGGCCTGAGGCCTGTTGTTGTATGAGCGGGGCAGACGGCAGCTTCCCCTAAGTACCTGTTTGCCAGTTTGCGGCACTGGTGACCCCTGGCCCTGGTTTGGGGAGCTGACCCAGTGTGGCCTACTGCCCACTCACCGTCGGTACTGAGCGTGTTACAGCACTGCCCTGCCCTGTCGGGTCGGGGTGCTCTGCATTGCTGTGCCCCCCACCGCTGCTCTCCTAGAGCCCTGTGCCAGGGAGCCTGGCTTGGAGACCCGTGTGCGGGACCGGAAGGCTGCAGGGTGGGAAGGCCTTAAAAGACATTCCTGGCACCAGGGCCTGTGCCAGACCTAGGGAGGCAGAATCCCTGGGGCTTGGGCTGGGGTTTTGAAGCTCTCCAGGGGACCCCCCCGTGCCGCTCAGTTGACCGCTGCTACTCCACGGGGCCCTGACGACCACCCTGCTGAGAAGCAGGAATGGGGCCTTTCTTCCCCCGCAGTGCCAGCCATGGGCCAGCCTGCTGGGCCCGGACGCGGCCCGTGACTGCCATCGGGCTTGGTCTGGGTCCCCAGGATGATCCGACTAGGTCTGACTGCAGGCCCATGACCCCCCATCTCCTGGTCCTGCAGGAGGAGGACGTCTTTGTCCGCTGTGTCTCGGTCCTCGGCAACCTGGCTGACCAGCTCTACTACCCCTGTGAGCACATCGCGTGGGCCGCTGATGCCAGGATCCTCCGCGTGGACTCTGCCCCGTGGTGGACACTGAGCACAGCCCTCTGGGGCCTCTCCCTGCTCCTGGGCATTGCCAGGTATGTGGCCTGAAAGCCCGCCGGCTGGCCGTGAGGGGCACCTCCCTATGTCCCCCCACCCCCGCCCGGGACCCCCCGCGGTGGCTGTAACAGATGCCCACAAACCCAGCGGCTTGAAGCAACACACCCCGACGGGCTCACGGTTCTGGAGGTGGGAAGTCCACTTGCATTCACTGCGCTCAGACTTCAGGAGAGGGCAGCGCTGTGCTCCCTCGGGGGGCTCCGGGGGAGACTGCTTTCCTGTCTTTTCCGGTTTCTAGAGACCGATGCGCTCCTCAGCCTGTGGTCCTTCCCTCCGACGGCCCGTTTCCTTGGGCACGGCTGCCACTCCGACCCTGCTGCCTCCCGCTCCCCGGGGCCCTGTGAGGACCCCACGTCCTCTCCCGTCTGCAAAGTCCTTTGTGCCGTGTAAGGGAACAGGCTCACGGGGCCTGGGAGTGTTAGGACGTGGACATCTGTGGAAGGCGAGGTTGTGCACACTGGACCCAGGATGCAGAAAAAGCTCCAGGCCAGGGACAGAAGGAGCCGGTGGGACTGCCCTTCCCCGGGTCTCTGCGGGTAAACATCCCCAGAGAGAACAGTCAGGAGTTTCCTGACTGGCTGGCTGTGTGCTTCTGAAACCCACAGTTTCTTGAACTTTCTCCCGAACATTTTCCTCTCTGTACAGGCGCTCAGAGGGTTTGTTCCGAGCTCCCTGTCCGGAAGGCACAGGCAGGGTAGGCCTCTCAGGGCCCCGGAGGGAGACACTGACAGTCAGCAGCCCTTGTTTGCCCCGGGGACACATGCCTTAATTATACTCTTATCATCGATGGTCTGGAAGATGAGAACGAACCCCAGAGTGGAAGTTTCAGACCATCCACAGTCCAACTCGGGGACCCCCACTCTCCATACTCTGGCCATTTTTTCTAGCCTTTGATCTTGACCTCGCTCCTGGATCCAGGCACGCCTCCCAGCAGCTTGCCTCGTCTCTCTTGGTGTCAGCCTTCCCCACGAGCTCGGGGACCCCAGTGGGGGGGCGCTGGGTTGTGCTGTGGACCTTCCTGAGGCTGCAGCTCCCAGAGGGCTGGCTCGCCGCCTCTCTTCACGGTGACTGGGACCTTGGCCCCAACAGGCTTCGTGTTCCTGCTTTAGAGTACCCTTGGTCCCGTTGTCCCATTATTTTTTTTTTAGTTTTTAAAAGATTTTATTTATTTATGTGACACAGAGAGAGAGATTACAAGTAGGCAGAGAGGCAGGCAGAGAGAGAGGAGGAAGCAGGCTCCCTGGTGAGCAGAGAGCCCGATGTGGGACTCGATCCCAGGACCCTGAGATCATGACCTGAGCCAAAGGCAGAGGCTTTAACCCACTGAACCACCCAGGCGACCCCCCCCCATTAATTTCTTTAAAAAAAATATATATATATATATATATTTTTAAAGATTTTATTTATTCATTTGACACAGAGAGAGATTACAAGTAGGCAGAGAGGCAGGCAGAGAGAGAGGAGGAAGCAGGCTCCCCGCCGAGCAGAGAGCCCGATGTGGGCCTCGATCCCAGGACCCTGGGATCATGACCTGAGCCGAAGGCAGCGGCTTTAACCCACTGAGCCACCCAGGCGCCCTAAAAAATATATTTTTAAAAACATTTTAGGTCATCTCTACACCCAACATGGGACTCGAACTCAACCCCAAGATCAGGTGTGGCAGGCTCCACCGACTGAGCCGGCCAGGCGCCCCAGATCCATTAATTTTTAAAAAGAGACTTTCATTTTTAGAGTTTTAGCTTCCCAGCGCAACTGATTCAAAAGTAAAGAGAGCCTCCGTAGATTCCCCACCCGCCCCACAGCCCCTCCATTATCAAACTCCCCCAGCAGCCGATGAACCCACGTCGACAAGTCACGGGGACCCCAAGTCCGTGGTTTACATCAGGATCCACTGTGTTGCGTGTCCTGGCGGCTGGGACAGGTGTGGAATGAGACATTTCCACTGTTGTGGGATCAGAGTGGTGGCATTACCCTCAGATCATCTGTGCTCTGTTCATTTTTAGAGCTTATCATTTTTCCATCATTTCTCTCTTATTTGGTGTGAGCAATGTGGGGGTCCTGACCAGGTGTCCGTAGGACCCCAAGGTGCCCGAGAGTCACCAGGGAGGTTGCTGCAACGCAGAGGCCCTGGTGGCAAGAGGTTTGGATTCGGCGAGTGGGGCCCCGTGGCGCAGGAATTGGCGTTTTGGCCCAGTCTTCCAGGGGGCTCCGACGCCAACCCACTTACCTCACTGCAGGGGCTGACTTGGGCCCCATGCTCTCTGGGGACAGGTTTCGTGGACAGGGACACGTGGCTGGCTCCGGCATCAGAAGCACCAGGTGCTTCCAGATCTTGTGTGGACGGGGCGGGCAGGTCAGGGTCCAAATTAGGAGGTCCCGGGAGCTTCCGAGGCCCAGGCCGGTCTGGGGCTCTGGGAGGGCGCAGGACGGCTGGAGCCACGTGTGGCCGTCGTGGCGGGCGGCAGCCTCCCCTCTGGCTGGCGCTGGGGAGCTAACCCCTGCGCCCCCACCCTGCTTTCCTTGCCTGCTGCAGGTCCTTGAGGATGGTCCTGATGCTGAGGCAGAGGCTGAGGGGCCCCGCGGCGGCCTTCACCAGGTACGACCCCGGGATTTCGCCCGGGAGAAAAGCCGACTTCGTCCCGCAAGCCGGGGACCCCAGTGGCTTTCCCTAGCCGGGGAGGTGTTTTGAGCTGCGACAGCGTTCAGCCTTGTCCCTGTGCGGGCCTGCACGGAGGCCTTACAGCAGCTCCAGGGGATGGGGAGCTGATGGGGAAACTGAGGCTGGCTTGAGGCCCTGTCAGCAGGAGGGGCTGAGGCCTAGTGGTTGTGGCCCCAGCAGGGAGGATGGTCAGAGACAGGGAGGTGTCTTGGGGACAGGGGTCACTGTCACTCTTTCATCCTGGGAAGGAATGTGGGCCAACGCCGTGCCCAACCCCCAGCTCCCCCGCCCCCCGGCTCCCGGCCTGTCTCCAGGCCCCAGAGGACCGAAGGGTGGGTTTGAGGCTTCCCACGCCAGTCTGTGCCTTGCTCGTGCTGTGGGCTCCTTCCGGGGGTGCGGCAGGGACTCAGCCCTCACTCTGCTGTCACCTCTCCCTGCCTGTTCCGGGGAGCCTGGCTGCGCGAGGGTCTTCCCCAGCGGCTTCTCTTTGCCCCCGCAGCCGGCTGCCCCGGAGCAAGAGGAAGGCCGTGGAGGCCCAGGTCCTGTCGGAGGTGCTGACCCTCCTGAGTAACGCGGCCGATCTGGCCAACGCCGTGCACTGGCTGCCTTCGGGCGTCCTGTGGGCCGGCCGCTTCCCCCCGTGGCTCGTGGGCCTCCTTGGGACCATCTCCTCCCTCCTCAGCATGTACCAGGCTGGCCGGGCCGAGGCCACCCCCCCCTGACGTGGCCTGGGAGATGTGGCTGCAGCCAGAACCCCCTGGAGGGCCCCTTCCCACAAAGCAGAAATCACTCGGGCGGGGCTGGGTCTAATTGAGCGAATCAATGCCAAGTGTGGGGAGTGTAACCCTGAGGGCGCACGGGGCGCCTCGGGTGCAGGCCATGCTGGGGCAGGAGGAGGCAGGGGTGAGGTCCCCCAGGGGCTGAGGGCCAGGGCCTTTCCAACTGGGCCGGGGCTCTGTGGGGGAGGCTTTTCTCAGGGCCAGCGTAGGGGTCCCCAGGGCTCACGTGCAGGGAAGGCTGCTGCGGGCCTCGCGGCTCCTCGCTCGGCCCGTGTCCTGCATGCTGATAAAAGCGAGCCGGGGAGCCAGGACGGCAGGTGCCACGCGGGCCTTGGGGAAGTCGAGATGATGATGGATTAAATAGGGTGTTGGTGCCAGGCGTGAGAGCTTATTTCTAAATCACTAGTCCCCCCCCCCACCCCTCCCACCTGCAGGCCCTCTGGCTCCCACGCCCTGTCCCTCCCCTGGTGGGGGCGGCAGCCCTGTGCATTGTGTGTGTGTGTTGGGGGGGGTGTGCCTGGAAACCACACCTCCCCAGGCTGCCTTCTGGAATGTGCTTGGCCCAGTGCGTCCTCTCCAACTCTGCGACCACAGCGGGCCAGCCCCGAGCAGCCTTTGGCCAAGGTGAGCAGCTGTCCCGTCTCGGGCATAGGGGCCACGGACGCCGCCTCCCACCAGGCCACGCCTGTGTCTTGTCCCCGGGGCACCCCAGGGTGCTTGCTGCTGCCGAAGCAGCTTGGGCCCAGCGCCCGTCCTGAATGTCTCATGGACTCGTCGGCAGCTGGGCCTCGCCGGCTCCCGTCTCCCAGCTCACGGGCATCGTGGCGGGTTGGGACGTCTTAGGCGGACATGCGGGAGGCCCCGTGTGCGTGTGGCCTGAGGCAGGCGCCTGCAGATGGTGGCCAGGCCACGCCTGTCCCTTACACCCCGCGAGCACCGGGAAGAGCCAACACAAATGAGTCTGCAGCCCCCACCCTGGTCTCGTCCTACAAGGAAGCTTTGCGGTGGGAGGAGCTGGGATGGAGGGCCCCTCGGGGTTAACACGGCGCAGGAGCCCCCAGCTGGCCTAGGTCTCCACAGCCCCTCTCGGAAAGGGGGGGATGTGCTCGGCTTGGCCCTTAGCAGAGGCCCCCTGCCCAGCACTCAGAACGCTGTGTTTGTGGGGGCGCCACACGAACACCCGCATAGGCAACCTGTCTGGTCACAAGTCCCCCAGCGGGCTGGTGTCCCCTTGGGCCCGCGCAGAGCCAGATGCCAGGGCTGGGCGGTCGAGAAGCCCCCCAGTTGTGTGGCCACACCCCTGCCCGGTGCCCTTCCTGCCTGGCAACTTCAGCCTCTTAGGTGGGGGCGAAGCCGGCCAGATCCTGGGAGCAGGGCCGGCAAGCGTTCTACCAGGCCCCAGGGAGCACCTGCTGTAGGCAACTCTGCTCCTTCGGGGCACAGGGAGGCGGATGGGCCTGGGGGATGGCCCTGCTCTGGGCGACGGCTCCTTGTCTAGGAGGCTGACATCCCAGGAGCACAGGGACACGCCTAAACGGAAGGGGACCCTGCCAGAGCCGGGAGGACTCGGCTGCATTTCCACTCCTCATGCCTGTCTGGAGGGCTGCTTCTCCCGGGGGGCCCCAGGCGTCCCCACTGCCTCCGACTCCGAAGGTCTGGATGCAGTCACCGTCTGGAGCTTCCCGAGGGGAGCGTGTGGGGCCCTGAGCACGGGGTCCAGGCCCCCCCAGGTCCACCTGCAGCAGAGGGGTTGAGGGGCGCCCCTCCGGGTGAGGTGAGCGATCCTTACAGCAGTGACGTTCGGGCTGAGGCTCCTCAGACAAAACCCTGAGCCCCGGGGCGCCTGGGTGGTTCAGTGGGTTAAAGCCTCTGCCTTCGGCTCAGGTCATGATCTCAGGGTCCTGGGATCGAGCACCACATCAGGCTCCCTGCTCAGCGGGGAGCCTGCTTCCTCCTCTCTCTCTGCCTACTTGTGATCTCTCTCTGCGTCAAATAAATAGATATCTTAAAAAAACAAAACAAAAAAACTCTCAAGCCCCCAAGCCAACACTCCCATCGGCTCATCTTCAACACTTTTATTGCTGGAATCAGGTCTTAAGTTCTAGGGCGGGTCTTAAAGACCCCGCGGTGAGGAAATGCTGCAATCATCGTAAAATAATTGTCGGGTGGACTACGATTATGGTCACAACGAACAAGGACGTGCACGGGTTCCACAGAAGAGGATCTGCTTAACCACCAACCGTACAAATAACATCAGGCTGTCCCCCAGAGGGACGTCGCCCAGAGAGACGACCGCCGCCGCCACTGCCCTGCCGAGTGGCCCCACGCTGGGACACCCCAGGTCCCGGCACATGGCCGAGCCGAGGGTCTTTGGACTTGTCACCGGCTGGGGAATCGTGGCGCCTCGGAGGGTCAGACCAGAGCAGGCGGCCAGGGGCACGCAGCGGTGCAATCACCCTGCACGAGGCCCGGGAATGTTCTCTTCACAAGAGGACAGGAACTTAAAGTCCACTTTGCTAAAGTGCTCGCAGACGTCTCGGTACGGAAACACCAACACTGGTCACAGACATGGCACGGATGAGCTCGGACGCGTCACGGGGCCGAGGGGGGACAGCTGTCCTTGCTCCCCGAGGACGCGCGGATGCCGCAGGCCCCAAGGACAGAGTGGAGGGCAGGGGAGGAGGGAGCAGGCAGAGGTTCTCAGAGGGGCCTGGGCTCGGCACACCGTTCACTGTGCCTGGGGGAGGCTGGAGCCGGTCAGCTGGGGCCCTGGGCTCAGGGAGGGGGGGCCTGGGGAGCAAAGGCTGGTGTGTCCCCATCCCTACCCCGCACCCAAGCTTGAGTCCCTCCACCGCCGAAGTGTGCAGCTGACCCACTGGCCAGCCCCAGAACGTTCCTGGACGGCCAGCGCGACGGGCGGCCATCGTCCGCCAGGGGGAGTTGACAAGAGGCTAGCAGAGCTCACTGGACACGAGGGCACGGGGCCACCCGCCCACCTGAGGTTTCCAGGCCCAGGGTGACCCCTCTAGCATTTCACCCTTGTCCGCCAGGACATGGTGGCCCCACCCCTCCGTTCCTTGTACCAGGACCTGCCAGTCCCTGTGGGACACCTGCCCTGGGGCCTTCCCTGCAGCCGCAGGAAAACCCGCCCATCTCATGGGGGCAGAGGACTCTGCCTCGGGCTGAGACCCTCAGGGGCAAGCTGGCCCCGGCTGATGCTCTCAATTGGGCTTCTCTGGACAGGCTGAGCGCTCAGAGAACAGCTGGTGCCCTTGAGCCCTGCGGAAGCTTGCTGCCGTGCTCAGGTGCCTTTGGAAAGCACCAAGTTTGGCAACAGCAGGTTTTAAAAACCCCTGTCAAATTAAAATGAATTACGGCCTGTCCCTTTCAGAACCTCTAGAGCCTGTCGCCTGTGCCACTGGCCGTCCTCTTCATAGGCCCTGCTCTGTGGCCTTCTGTCCCCAGGCGGGCTGTGTGCCAACCCCCGTCTGAGCTCAGGCACTGGCCTTGAGGTTCACCAGGAACACAGGTAAGTCTTGGCTTTTCGGAAGTGGAGCTTGCGGACGCCTCCTAGCCCCTTCCGGGACCCTAATGACGTGTTCCAGCATCTCCTGGTGGCCCTTCCTCCTCAGACTGGGGTTCAGCCTGTCATCAGGCATCTTGCGGAGCCACCACTGTTTGTCACTACCTTGGAAAAAACAGCACGGAGTGGATTTCTCCCTCCCCAGCAGGGGAGGTACGACTGGACGCAGCTCCTTGGGTTAGCTCTGGTTCAACCTTCGATTAAAAACGTTCCTTTTTGTGTTAAAAAAAAAAAAGAGGTTTAGAAAGTTACCCAGGCACCACTGCTAATTCTACAGAAAGAGCCTCGAGACAACGGGCCAACCCTGGCCTCAACCTTGACCCTGACCCTGACCCTGACCCCAGCCAGGTGGCCAGTGGCGGTGGTTTGCCGGGGAAGAGGAGAGGGGCTGGGCTGTTCCCCAGACAGGACAGGGAGTGGGCTGCACCTCGAGCCACACCCGGTCTAGAAGAAAATGACGTCTTCTTTGCTGCCGTCCTCCTTGTCCAGGGGCGTAGGGGGCAGTGGCAGAGGGGACGAGGGCACGGGGGCACCCCCAGGCTTGAAGGACAAGCACTCGGCGGGGATGTCGGCTGGGCCCGGACACCCGGGGTCTGGAAGAGAGGGGGAGTGGTGGTGTCATAGGCCGCCGGGCACCGCAGTGGCCCTGCTGTCCCGGGGGCAAGGGGGGGTGCTGGGCTCACCTGGGAGGGGCGCAGAACCCTGGCTGCTGAGCAGGTTGGGGCTCAGCGAGCGGCGGTTCCGAGCCGTGTTCTCATCCTTGCCCACGAGCTTGCCGAGGAACAGCTGCTGCTTCAGGTCGGAGGCTGAGGGGGGAGCATACAGCCTGGGTGTCTGGCCTCACTCCGGGCACACGAGCAGCCCCTCACTTTGCCCAGGGACACACCCACCCAGACGGTAAGCCCCAGAGACAGCGACGCCTGACCAGAGGGCCCTTGGAGTCATTTAACGTCTGGATGAGAGAGCGACCTCAGGACCCTCGAGCCCCAGCAGTCATGGGACACAGGCCCAGCTCCGCAGGGAACATTCCAGGGCTGGCTGCCCTTGGCCAGAGCCTGCGGGCCGGCGGCACCCGCAGGAGCCCCTGGGCTGTCTGTCGGGGGACCTCTCGCTGCAGGGCGCTCTCCGCAAGGCCCTCGGTGTCCCCTTTGTGGGGTGAGGACGCGGTAGAGACCCGGGCACAAGAATGGGCGCTGGGTGGGGGCTCGGTGGGGAGCGTTAGCGCTGGCTGCCTCCACGTCCCTAAGGGACCCAGGCTCTTCTTTCCGAACGGCCAAGATGTTCTCTCGTCCCCCATCCCTGTTGGAGGACCGAGGTGAGAAAAAGACACGAGGTCTGATGTTTTCGATTTCCTTCTTGGGATGAGACCTTCATGTGGGGAGAGGACCAGCCTCTGCCACGTAGCCAGGTGTCGCCAGCTGTGCCTTCCCGGTTCCTCCCATTGCCCCCTGCAGAGGATGGCCCTGGGGTCCCATCTGGGTTTGCTCACGTGAGCCGCTCTGGCTTCACAAACGTAGGGACCGGGAGGGCGCCCGAGGCCCCGCCCCTCCGGGTGGGGTGGACAGCCGGCTGGCGCCCCGCCCCCCTGCCCCAGCCCCGCCCCTCCGCGGGCTCACCTGAGCTGTCCCAGCGCTGGGAGCCCCTGCTCTTGCCGCCCTTGTCCTTGCCGCCCTTGGTGGAGGCGGCCAGCTTGGTGGGGATCTGCTGCTGCACGGCCGCCTGCCTCTGCAGCTGGTTGGTGGCGCTGAGCAGCTGGATGGGCACGTCGCTCTTGGCCGGCCGGCTCTCGGCCGGGGCGCTGTCCCGGCGGCCCATGTCGGGGCGCTCTGCGAACTCGGGGCCGGCGCCCGACAGCAGCACGCTCACCCGGGCTCCCGGCGCCTTGGCGAGGGCGGCGGGCCCTTCCAGCCCGTCCCCGTTGAAGCTGGGGG
>LNAC01000276.1:5983567-5994509 GCA_002007465.1 Ailurus styani
CCCGCCCCCCCCCGCCCCCGGGAACCCGCCCCACGTACCTGGAGGCTGAGCAGCAGCTGCGACAGGGTCTGGATGCGCTGGACGAGCTGCGGAGAGGGACAGAGACGCTGGCTCCCTGCCCTCAGCCGAGCCGCGTGGGCTGTGCGTGCCCGCCCCCGGGGAGACAGACGAGCCCCGAGCCTACCTCCACCTCCAGGACCGCGGGCAGGCGGGGGCCACACTCCGCACCCGGCACGGCGACCTGGGGAGGGAACAGCGTCAGACACAGAGAGCTGAGCACCTGCTTACTGTGGACCCGGCCCCCCAGCCCTGCCTGGTCGTTGGACTTGTGTGAGTCTCGGAGTCCCGAAGACGAGGGCACAGGGCGGCCTTCCTGGAGGTGGCAAGGCAGCTGTCATGGGCTCACCGTGGGCAGGCTCGGAGTCAGGTGCGCCCGGCCACAGCTCTCAGAGGGGAGGCTTGTGCGCGGGCTCAGGGCAGCCGGCGGGCAGCAGAGGGGAGCCTGCTCTGGCCCCAACGCCTGGTAAGGGTGGGCCTCCGGAGTCCAAGGGGAGGGAGCCGCCAGGCGCCTCAGCAGCCGCAGGCGTGAGGACAGGCGTGCAGACCTGGTGCTCAGGGCCCCCGTGGTGGCCCTCGGGGGCTGACGCGGCCACAGCTCCTGCCCTGGGCCTGGCTCCTCCCTCACCTCCCTCCTGGGCACCTCGTACCATCCCCGGGGAGCGCGGGAGGGAACGTGGAGGTTCGCCTGCCCACAGCTTCATCTGGGCTGATTCTTTCCCGGGACAACGGAAACGGCACTGGTCGCTACGGGTCCTGAGATGGCAAAACTAGACAACCCCAAACACAAACCCACTGCTCACGCTTGTGAACGCTAACGAAAAGGGCTCGGGCTGACCCTACTCGGCTGAGGGATATCCCAAGGAAGCAACGTACTGCAGGGGGGGCCTCCGAGGTGGCCCCCGGGGTGCCGCTGGGCTTCGAGTCTGGGCTGCTCACTGGGCCTTGGCAGTCTCGGGGGCCGGGGTCGCTGCTGGAGGCCTTCTTCAAACTGCCATCTGAAAAGCCCAATCCAGGCGCGTGAGGTCCCACAGGGGTCCTGACCAGACCCCACGCCCCCGAGACCCAGGTAGGAAACTGAGGCCGGGCCACCCCGGCGGCATTTGAGACGCAGAGACTGGCAGGAGAGGGAGGGGCCGGCCCGTGCTGCTGTTGGAGCACGATGGACAACACCCCGAAGGTTCCAGAACCTGCCCAGAGGGCTCACCCTCGGGGGGCAGCGGGGAGGAGGCGGGAAGCAGCAGCAGAGATGCCAGCATTCTCTTGCTGCTGATGTCGTGAAGGGGCCCCGCGAAGCCCCAGGGGGACGCGGCCCCACTCACTCTTGCCGGGGCTGCTCCCAGCGTCGTAGCCCCCAAAGGTCTCTGCCCTGCGGGGCAGGCCCATGGAGCACCCCCCGTCTTCCGCCTGGCCGTCGGCGCTGCCCAGCTGCCTGCAGATCAGGGTCTGGATGTCCTCGACTGCGGAAGGGGCATGGAGGAACCAGTCAGGCTGTGGAGCCACGCTGTGGGCGTCAGAGTGTGGCGGGGCCTGGGCACTCGGGCCCGAGAAGCCAGCAGGGCGCTGGTCGGGGTCTTCTAATCCCCCCGACGTGGGACGTCAGCGCCCCCTGGCCTGGGCATTCCCGACCTTTAGGTGGTACAACCAGCACACAACAGTCCGTGTCTGCAGGAGAGGCCGGACCAGGGGGCAGCGTGTGGGGGCAGCCGGGGAGGCGCGGGGGGGCCCTGGTGAGGACCGTCACAGGCCACGGGAGAGCGGCCTCTGGGGGCAGGTCAGGCCCTAGAATGCTCTAGGACAAACAGGCTTTGGCCAAGTGAGGAGGTGGGGAGAAGAACATTCCAGGCTGAGGCACAGGATACGAGAGGGTCCTCAGGGGGCCAAGAACAATGGCCACTGAAGAAACGTGAGGAAGCAGGAGGTCAGTGTGGCTGGAGGAAACAGGACTGAGCAGACGCAGAGTCCACGAGGGACCCCTCTGGTCTCTGTTCCCCTCACTCTGAAGGAAAGGCCTGGAGGGCAGCGGCTGTCTCCCTGATTTGCCACTGAAAGAGCGGGGCCGGCTCTCCCGCTGGACCCGATGAGCACTGGCTTCTGGCCTGACGCACGCGGGGCCTCACGTGGGGCTGGCTCAGCAGCTGCCTGGGGGCCGCCGGGGGCTCTGTCGAGGCCCCTGGCTGCCCCACGAAGCCGGCCGCGTGGCCAAGCGCACACGGAGGGGACAGGCCGCGTGCTAGCCAGCGCCCTCCTGTGGCCACTGTGCTGGGAGTCTCAGGAGCCCTCTGAAGTGACCCCCATGTGGACATGTGCTTATTTCTGGGGACATCATCAGGGACCCACTTCTCAGAAAGAAGCCCCCGAGTGTGGGAAGCCGTCGTGGTTGACTTCGGATCCCAGGGGCCCAGCGTGGTGCTGCCTCGCCGGTAGTGGGCGCCTGGGAGAAGGTGCTGTAAGTCTGGGGGTGTCTAAGGCCGATGCCAGGGGGTGGGGGTGTCAGTGCTCCTCCCTGGAGCAGGCCTGGACCCCCCCACCCGGCAGAACTGTGGGGCGGCAGTGGGCCAGCACCCAGTGAGGGCCCCCGGACGTGGCTCCTTACTCTCACTCATGGCCGACTTGAGGATCAGCTCCCCCTGCATGGTCTCAGAGGGGTCCCCGCCCCGGAAGAGGAGTCTCGGCGGAGCGACGTCTTCCAGCCCGCTCATCTCCGCCATCTCCAGGTAGATCTGCTGCTTCTCGCCAAGGCTCTGTGCAATCTGCTGGTCTTTCACGTTCAATCGCTCTGCAAAGCGACGGGAGGCAGGGGGTTGGCCTTCTGGGGTCATTTTCCCTGGGGACCCAGCTCCCACCCGCAGCCCACCCTGAGTCCAACCCCCCGTGGGGCAGGGGAGGGCACGGCCAGGTCTTCTGATCGTTCGCCTCAATTACAGAAACCAAACACGGCGGGGTGTGCGTGAGGACCAGAACAGGCCGATTTATTCGTGTGGGCCGCAGCGAGACTCCTACCAGACTTCATTTTCTTCTCCTGAGACTCTTCCTTCAGGCATTTAGGCCAAACTCCTTACAGGTCTCTGGGTTTTATGCTTTTTGTTGTCGCTGCTGCAACAGCAACTTTCTCACCGGTGGCTGCCCACGTATACACACCACGTTCCGGGGGACTACTGGGCGCCCTCACAGGTTCCGACAGTTTTCTAGTTGGTTCTATTAGATTTTCTAGGCAAGTAATCACGTCACATGCAAAACACAACTCTGTCCCTTCCCTTGCGGTCATGGTCTTCTGTTTCTCCCCTTATGACCGCGGAGGAACTTGCAGGGTGCAGGGAATACAGGCGGGAGGGCCTGGCCCTGCCTGGCTCCTGATTTTGGTGAGTGGCCCTGATGGTCCAGCGTGAAGGATGAGACCAGCTTTTGATCTGAGATGGGAAAGCCTAGCTCCACAGAGAAAGTATCTGTTTCTAGTGCGGTGAGAATCCTGTCATGAATGAGTGAGGAACAGATACTGTTGTAAGACTGTGGCACCCGCGGAGACGTGTCTATGCAGGGAATGTGTTTTATTATCGCCCGGCTGAAATAAAGAGTCTGAACGAGCACTGTGTTAGCACTGTTCTTCCGGGGTCAGCAGGATGTCCCCCCCGCCTTTCTTCTGGACGTTTCTATGAATGAATAATCTCAAACATATACCTCTCCCCACAAAGAGAAATAAGATATATACTACCTAATTTTGTGTCCTTATGGCCTATATGTTCCCTAATTTAAAAATAAATGACTCAGTTAGTGAGGGGGGAAGAGGTCGATTGAGACCACAAAGTCCCCGGGACCGTTCTTGGCAATGACCTCACTGAAGTCTCACGGGAATCTGTTAAACCCAGGGAGGGGTACGGATAAGCCATGGGGTGCATCAGTATTCAGCCTTAAAAAGGAAGGAAACCGACACACACTACAACGTGGCCGAACCTTGAACCATTCCACTCAGTGAAGTCAGCCCAGCACAAAACAGAAACACTGCCGAGACCCCATTTATACAAGATCCCGAGATAGGTGAATTCACAGCAACAGAAAGTAGAACAGAGGTTACAAGGGGCTGAGGGAGGAAGGAACGGGGAGCGACAGCTAACGGGGTGGGGTTCCTTTCTGGAGTGATGAAAATGATCTAAAATCGTGGAGACATTTGCACAATCTTGTGATAGAGACTACAAGCCACTGAATGGCGCACCTTAAATGGCTGAATTGTATCGTGTCTGAATGACAGCTCAATGAAGAAGTTAAAAAAAATTAAAACAGGGAGGAGGAAGCTGAGGTCCGCAGACACAAAGCCAGGGCTGGTCTGGGTCTGCCGGGTTCTAGAAGGAGGCTGTGGGGTCCTGTGCTATTCCAAGTCCCCTTGGGGTTTTTACGTAGGTGACCTGGGACACCCCCAGCGAGCTCCTTCCTGCACAGGGACTGAGGGCGGAGGCAGGGTGTGCGGCAAAGCCAGAGTGTCCGGAAATGGCTCGGGGCCCCGAGCGGCGCTCTCTCATGACAAAGCTTCACAGCAAAACGCCCGGCCGCTCGGGTGGAGATTCGCTCCATGGCCAGTCCCAACGGGGCAGGACAGAAATGCCGCTGGCAGTCCCGGGGCCTTCTCACCACACGGGGGACACGCCGTGAGCACGGAGGTCCAGCCTGACTCCCCTTACCTTGGAAGTCCCTCAGCCGCAGGGCGCGGGCCTCGAACACCTTCTTCTCCTCTTCGGCCTCGCTGAAGGGCCCCTCCTCCTCATCCGGACAGCTGGAGGGAGAGGGGGCAGATGGGCAACAGTGCCTCACGGGCAGACTAGCCTAGGCGATGGGCACTGAGCTGTCTGCAGAACCAGCTGCTCAGAGCGCCTCGTCCTGTGGGTGACTGAGCTCGTTAACAGTGTGGGAGAAACGTGTGGGGGAGACGAAGGCGTTTATCCTGTCTTCAAGTGTCCACACGCCACCAGCCATGGGTTCCATGCCTGGCCACCCTGTGGGGGAGGAGACTGAGGACAGCTCATTTCCTGGGGACCTGCAGAACTGAAGCTGATTATGGAGGGAGCTCTGAGCAGGTTCAGGAAGCTTCTAGGCATAAAGAGAGGGAGCAGCAGGCTGCCTGGGGTTCCCAGGAGCCCCCTGGCCTGAGGAAGGACAGGACAGGACAGGACACCATAACCTCCTCCAACAGGTCTGGGCCCCGGGTCAGGTGTCCCTCACTGGACCCCACCAGTACAGAAGGGTAGAACGGCCTGGCCCCACACCCACCGACCAGCAACAGCTGGGCCTACTCGCACCTGGCCGGTTGAGCCATTGCAGGAAGGAGCTGGAGGTGTCAGGTGCCCCCTTTGAGGCAGCAGATGGACAAGGCACCAAGGCGGAATGAGGGAGAGGAACAGCAGGGGGTACCAAGCACTCTCTTGGGTACTTCAAGGTCACACCTGCTTTGCCCATTGTCAAAGCCAAGGGCAAAACAGCCGGGGAGAGGGAACGCCCACATGGGCCCTTCTCACCTCTCCACCGCCCTTCTGATGTGGGCCATCCAAGTGTTTCTCTCTTCTTTGGAGCTGGTGAAGATCTCGTACATCTCGGGCCCTCGCAGGGAGGCGCTGATCAGGAACATGGCTTTCTCTTCGTTGGCCACTTCCCTCACAATGAGCTTTTGTAACGAGATGACCGGGCGCTTTGAGTCCTGTGTGGGTGGGAGGCGGGGCGGGGGGAGGCCCCCTCTCAGCCGGCTGCATCGGGGCAGCTGTGGAGCCGAGTCTGAGGGGAAGTGGGTGGTGGGGGCACGTGTGCCCCCTTTGTCCTCAAATAATTCAGAGATATTTGCCATCTGGGGGGAAAAGACGCTTTTGTGACTATTTA
Source organism: Ailurus styani (assembly GCA_002007465.1). NCBI lineage: Eukaryota > Metazoa > Chordata > Mammalia > Carnivora > Ailuridae > Ailurus > Ailurus styani. Next base: position 5,989,484 of record LNAC01000276.1, read on the forward strand.
AAGATGGGGGCTTTACAGAGCTGAGGAAGGTCACTCGGGTGGGCCCGGTCCAGTGTGACTGGTGTCCTCCTCAGGAGGGGAGGCAGGACAGAGTCGGCTGGCGCCCCCGAGACCCTGAGCCCAGAGGAAGGAAGAGCCACAGAAACGTGAAGGCTAAGACTGGACAGCATGTTAACACAGGCCCCTGAAGCCTTCCCAGGCAACCAGACAGGACCCCAGGGGTCTCAGAAAATTCTACTCTTGCCTTGCCAGAACCTTCTGGTCCCCTGGAGGACCTGGGGCAGTGGGTTAACATAGAGCCACCTTTCATGTGCGCAGCTTTCCAGCAAGCCTCTAAGGGTCCCTGAGGCCGGCAGGACCCTTCAAGGAAGAGGACAGGACACCTACCACAGAGGCAAAGACGTATTTTTGATCCTTTTCTTGTAGCAGCAAAAGTACGTCGGTCAGCAGGACGGCAAGGACATCTACGGAGAAAGCGCAGAAGGACACGTCTCATGGGGTCGCAGGGCCACATGTGTGTCCGGGGAGGCTTCAGCCCCAGGGGTGGGTCCTGGTCACTCAGCCCGGCGCCGCGACGCGCCTGCAGGAGCCTGAGGGTTTCCGTCCACCTCACTGTTTTCTCTCTGCCTCCGTATTTCTCTTGACTGTGGCCTGCGGGCTTCCTCTGAAGCATTTACTGCACTTCTCACTAGTTTCTGTCGGTCTGTTTCCTTATTTCTCCCTTTCAGGCCACGACTGAAGCCCCCGGAGGGCAGGGGCCTCCCACCACCCACCTCGGTGTCCCGCGCACAGAAGGCGCTAAATGGTCTGCTGGGTGCCTGCCTGTGCAAAGTCCGGACAGACACGTTTGGTCACTGGCCATCTCAAGCCCTGCCTGAGAGATCTTTAAAGATGCTGATGCTGGGGCGCCTGAGGGGCTCAGTCGTTAGGCATCAGCCTTCGGCTCGGGTCACGATCCCAGGGTCCTGGGATGGAGCCCCGCATCAGGTCCCTGCTCAGCAAGGAGTCTGTTTCTCCCTCTGCCCTCACCCCGCTTGTATTCTCTGTCTCTCAAATAAATAAATAAAATCTTAAAAAAAATAATTATTAAAAAAAAAAAGATGCTGATGTCCACAGGCGGGTGAGGATGTTTCCAGAAGCTCAGGAAATGAGCCAGGAAACTCAGGGTTGAGTCCCGAGTGCTCTCTGGTCGGGAAGTACATGGTGGACTTTGGAGGTGGGGCTCAAAGGACACCCCGAGCAGGGAGGGGGATGCTCGGGGCCACTGGGGCCAGCGGTCCGGGCAGTGTGTCCCCCCACATGGGGGCCCTTCGACAGCTGCTTGGGTGGCATCCCGGGGGTCTGTGACAAACTTGGGGTGTCCCGATGCCTCGGATTTCTGCTCAGGAGCCACGGGCTCGGTGGAACCCCGCGATCTAGCGGCCCTCGGGGTGGGTCCCGCAGCACCTCCAAGCCCGAGAAAGAGGCTGCTGTCACATTCTTCCCACGCTCCCGGCTGCCCGTCTCTTTCTTTTTTTTAAAGATTTTATTTATTTATTTGACACAGAGAGAGATCACAAGTAGGCAGAGAGAGGAGGAAGCAGGCTCCCCGCTGAGCAGGGAGCCCGATGCGGGGCTCGATCCCAGGACCCTGAGATCATGACCTGAGCCGAAGGCAGAGGCTTTAACCCACTGAGCCACCCAGGCGCCCTGCCCCGCTCATTCTGACTCAGTGCGTAACCTCCCTTGGGCCGCGGAGCAGCCAGGCCTCTGATCCGGGAGGGCCCCCCCCGCCGCCCCCCAGCGGACACGAGGGACAGGCCTCTACCTTTCAGGCGCCCCGACGTGCTCTTCCAGCACAGCGTGCCCTCCAGGTGGAGCTGTCGCTGCAGCATGTCCTCCTTGCGGAAGGTCAGCCCGTTCTTGAACTTGCTGGACGACTTCAAGTCCATCTTCCCGGCGATCTCCCGGAGGCGCTGGCCTTTCTCGCACTCGCTGACCTTGGCGTCCACGTGCGAGATGACGTCCTTGATGAGGTTCAGGGCCTGGGTCAGGTCTGTGTAGTCCTCAGTGCCAGCTGCCACACACAGCAGAGTCAGCGCTATCCTCTGCCTCTCCACCACCGCGGCGCCAAGGGGACCCTGCCCCGGGCTCTCTGAGTGCTGTTCCCTGAAGCCATGGCTCAGGGGACCCTCAAGAATCCACCTTCCAACTCGGATCTTCCGAGCTGTACATGTTTCTCGGGAAGAAGCACGGCAGCCCGGCCTGTGGTTTTTGCCAAGACAGAGCTTCCAGTGAGCTCCATGAGGCCTGGTGGACATTCCTCACTAGACATCCGGCCCTGAGCCTAACAGCTCTTCATAAAACGCCCCCTCCTCCTCCTGCCATTACCGAGAGCTGGCTCCTCTGGCTTCTATGGCGGAAGAATTTGCTCGTTCTCCCAGGGCCCGGCTCTCCTGGAGGGCGGGACGTGTGCTCAGGTGTGGTCAGGCCCTGGCCTGGGAGAACAGGCCGGGCTGCGCACCCTGTTTCCTCCACGTTCCCGGCACGCGCCACGAAGGCCATCTCCGTGCCTGGACCAATATTCATTCACCTGCCCCCCAGATAATGACCCCGGGCCTTCCTCGGTGCAGGCGGGGCCAGGAGCTGGGGGTAACAGTGGGCCAGTAAGACCGGGCACCCCAACTGTCTTGGGTCAGAAACCCCAGCCCTCAGCGTGAACCCAGACAACCAGGGACGGAGCGCCGAGGGGCGCCTGGTAATCCACTTGGGTAACCCACTGCTGAAATGGGGCAAGAGAGACAGAGGGAAAGCGGGCCAGGCGGCGAGGGGAGCGACGCTACCTTCTGTGTTCTGAATGATGCGCTCCAGCAGCGCGGGGTACTTGGTTATGCGCTGAGTGACCAGGAGGATACACTCCCGCACGCCAAGCCGCCTCACGACGGGGATGTTGCCGATTTTCTACGACACGAAGAGAAAACGTCCTGTTGGCGCCCTATCTCGTGCCCAACGGGCCCGCGCTTCTCCCTTTCTCAGCTCACTGGGACCTTTTCGAGTATTCGCTGCAAGTAGGGGTTGCCTACTGTTTACAGAAAGGCCACAGGAGCAAAGGCAGCCACCCCCCTTGTAAAACCCGTTAAGAAGAAACCAGCACGAGCTGGGGGGTTGGTGGGGCGGGAGGGAATCACCCGGAGAGCTGTGTATCTTGGGCGCCTTCACACACCCACACACACCCACGCGCATGTGCCTAGCCACACACGGAGACCCCGAGTGGCGGCTGTCAGAAGCCTCTGGAACCACACCGAGCCTGTGCCTGAGTCGGCCCCCTGCTGGCCCCTGACACACGGCTCTGGCTAAGAACCCAGGAAGCCGTCATCTGAAGCTGTTTCTCGGCAGGGCGGGCTATGGTTTCTGGGGCCCTCCAGAGCATTCCACACATTCTGCTTCTCCACACCCCCCACCCCTGCACTCGTGCACTCTGGGAATGCCGGCAATTGTGAGAGCCACTTCTGAGCAGGACTGTGGGGTTTGCGAGCTTCCTGGGCCAACCCAGACCGACCCTCTCCATTTTGTTTGTCCACTGCAATTGTAAGGGAGTGGAATTTAAAAACCTGTCCCTCTTAACTCTATAGCCGTTAGATGTTATCGGCTAGCCCTTCAAATGAAAGTCCCCGGGACCAAGAGCGGCTGCAGGATGCACACTGAGAGCCAGGTGGCCTTGACCCAGATGTGCTTTTAAGGATGCGGGAGGCGGGGCCTTGCCCGACCTGGCGGACTCAGGCTGGGCGCTGCGTGTTTGGGTCTGGGCTTTGAGCACCTGCACACTGTTAGGCAGAAGGCAGGTGTGGGTCATTTTGCAGGCCTCGGCGGTGGGGGGAGGTGAAGTGGGGACCGGAGAGGACAGGGCGTGAGAGAGGGGCAGATCCCAGGGCAGGGCAGCCCCTTAAAACCACACTTGTGTCCCCTCGGCAGTCTGAGGAATGAGGGCCGGCAGGTTCCAGGCTAGGGCCTGCTGGTGTGGCCGAGAACAAAGCCCCACGTGTGTTTTGCTTTGTTCTACATCTGGACTTCGCTGGCGTGTTCTGAACAAGTTTGTAGTGGAAGAAGAAAACAAAAACTTGAAGATCGCTGGCTGGTAACAGGTGCCTTAACATCGTAAGCTCTCCCAAAGTCTACGGTCCCATGGAAAAACAACCTACAGCAAAGACGATACATTTTTTTAATTAAGAATTTTTCTTTTACCTTGATCAGGCTTTGAAATTTCTTGTTTTGCTGCAGCAGCAACTTGTAATGACTGACCGCCTCATTGTGGCCGCTACAAAAGACTCCGTATTTTTCTTTCATTCTGTCCCCATTTTCACCAGAGAACTGCAGAGAGACCATGGAGATGTTAGTGGGAAGGAGCAGGGGAACCTGTGGGGAGCGCTTTCATCGGGCTCAGCTGACTACTCAAATATATGTCGAATAAACCCCTGCCTCCACTTTCTTATCTGACTCACACTCAGGCAAGGAAGTGCTTCAATATGGGGGGGGCGGGGTTTGGGGGGGCTCATCACAAGGTACAAAAACGCAAGAGGAGAAACTTTCTAATGGGCTTTAGGCCTAAAACTTCCTGAAATCCAAGAAGGAGGGGTACATTTAAAAACATTTTTTATTATTATTATTATTTGCCCAGGGGTACAGGTCTGTGAATCATCAGGCTTACACCTTTCACAGCATTCACCATAGCACAAACCCTCCCCAATGTCCATAACCCATCCACCCTAACCCTACCCTCCCACCCCCAGTAACCCTCAGTTTGTTTCATGAGATTAGGAGTCTCTTATGGTTTGTCTCCTTCCCCATCCCATCTTACTTCATTATTCTTCCCTCCCTACCCCCCACGACCCCCCCCCTGCCCCCCCAGTTGCTCATATCAGAGAGATCATATGATAATTGTCTTTCTCTGATGGACTTATTTCGCTCAGCATAATACCCTCTAGTTCCATCCACGTCATTGCAAACGGCATGATTTCGTTTCTTTTGATGGCTGCATAGTATTCCATTG
>LNAC01000276.1:5999542-6059589 GCA_002007465.1 Ailurus styani
CCCCCCCCCGGGGGGGGGGGGGGACAGAGGAGGCCGATCCCATCTTACACGAGGATTGTAAACCAACCTAACACATAACAGGGGCTCCAAAGGGTTCTTCACACTCCCCCGCTCATTAAGGTAGGAACTCAGATAGTAGGATGCGTGTACGCTCTGATCACCTTTCCCACCGATGGGACTGAGAAACTCAGAAAGTCAGACTGTCACCCGCTTCAATTTGACAGACCGAGTCTGGCTGGGACGGGCTGCTTGGCTCGCTCATTCTCAGGGGGAAAACCACATGCAAAAGCGTTCCTCCAGGCAAGGGTAACGAGCAGCGTGACCAAGAGATCTGTCCACTGGCGTTTCGGGTCTGGCTCCGCGGGTCCCAAGTGCACCCACCCACAGGTTTCTATGACACAGGAAAAGCAGCGGGGACTGTGGTTCTCTGTGGCACGCAGACTGTGACCATCAGCGTGGGTAAGGGCCAGCACTAGAGGAAAATGAATGGAATCCTCTCAAGAGCTTTTTTGGGGAGTAGGATTCAACATTCTGAGAGGTTCATTTATTTTTAAAAGATTTTATTTATTTATTTGAGAGAGAAAGAGAGAGAATACAAGCAGGAGGTGCGGCAGGCAGAGGGAGAGGGAGAAGTAGGCTCCACGGGCGCCTGGGTGGCTCAGACGGTTAAGCATCTGCCTTCGGCTCAGGTCATGATCCCAGAGTCCTGGGATCGAGTCCCACATCAGGCTCTCTGCTCAGCAGGCAGTCTCCTTCTCCCTCTCTCTCTGCCCCTCCCCCTGCTTGTGGTCTCTCTCACTCTGTCAAATAAATAAATTAAAAAAAAAAAAAAAAAAAAAAAAAAAAAGAAAGAAAAAAAAAAAGAAGTAGGCTCCTCGCCGAGCAGGGAGCCTGACGTGGGGCTCGATTTCAGGACCCTGGGATCATGACCTGAGCTGAAGGCAGATGCTTAACCGACTCAACCACGCAAGCGCTGCCCCCCCAAAGCCCCCCCTCCCCCCGAGTTCTAATTTAGGTGGAAATGCACGGTGGTTACAAGTGTGCAGGTGGGTATGTGTCAGAGAAAACATTTCTGGTCAAGGAGTAGTGAGCAAAGCTCACCGACAGAGACTTCACCAGTAAGCACTGTGATGCCGTGTTCCACACAGAGCACAGACCCACAGCCATTCATTAACACGGCCCCACGTGGTGAAGGGGACATCTGGTCAGTGACTTCAGACGTCCCGGCGTCAGGATCCTAACTGGCTAACAATTACTATTAGCATCGAGACAAAGGTGATGAGGATATCATTTCTATAAGAACACCCACATTCATAAAGGTGAAAGTCATAAATCGAGGCCTCCGTGCTCCAGGGCAAGGATTTTCTGCCATTTCTACACCATTTCAAACGCCACCTAGGCAATTATGATCCGGATATACAAATATGGGACAAACCCCGAAATGAGTCCTTTGCCTGGCTGACAGATTGTTCCTGTGACCTGAGATCCTGCCTGAAGTCACGTGGGTTCTGCTTTAATCACAGTCCACAGGAGGGAATGTCACCATAAATACCCTCTGGGAATCACCATTCCCAAAGAATTTTAATAAATGATGGGTACACTAAATCTACAGTAACTTAAACCTTCCCTTGATAATGGAGAAGATAGTTTGAAGGATCCATGTATAAGGGTCATGATTACGGACACCAGGCACTCAAGGGGGTACAAGGGACAGAATTTCAGCTGAAAGAATGAATGATAAGCTGGCCCCTTCTAACATACGATGTAACTGACTTACTCTGATCATTCATTGTCTGCTTCCCCAGTAGAATGGGGGGCAGCGCCTCCCACAAAACAGGTCAAGAAATCATTGTTTTATGGAATATTATTCAGCTACACAAAGGAAGGAAATCCTGACCCCTGCCATGACGTGGAGGGACCCTGAGGACAGTGGGCTCAGTGAGAGGAGCCAGACCCAGAAGGACACATCCCGCAGGACCCCACTCCCAGGAGGTCCCCAGAGGAGTCCCGTCCACACAGACAGAGAGGAGAGGGGGGGAGCCAGGGTTGGGGCGGGGGCGGGGAGTCCGTGCTTCATGGGGACAGAGTCTCAGTTTGGGGAGATGGAAAGTTCTGGAGACGGAGGGTGGGGTTGGTGGTACACCTATGTGAATGTGCTTAATGCTACTGGACTGTACTCTTAAAAAATGGTTATATGGTCAATTTTATGTTTATGTGTGTTTTACCGCAGTTTGAAAAAAAAAGAAATCATTGTTTCTTTGGGAACAGTTCTGCATCCTGACTGCGGTGTTGGTTACTCAGATCTATACATACCAAGGATAACATCTCATAGAACTAGGAGCGCCTGGGTGGCTCAGTGGGTTCAGCGTCTGACTTTGGCTCAGGTCATGATTTCGGGGTCCTGGGATCGAGCCCCGCATCGGGCTCCCTGCTCAGCACCGGGTCTGCTTGTCCCTCTGCCCCTCCCCCTGCTCACTCGCTCTCCCCCTCTCTCAAATAAATAAAATTTAAAGGGAAATTCACAGAACTATACACTCCGTTTTCCCCACTAAAGAGTGCAATGTAACAACTGGCAAAACCCAAATAGGGTCTGTCCCCGAGTTAACAATATTCTACCAGTGCCAGTGACCTGGCTTTGACCATGGATTATCATCGGTTATCAGTTGGATTATCATCAATGGAGGATGCTTGGCGAAGGGCACCTGGGACTCTCTGTACTATTTTTGCAACTTCCTGTGAATCTTTTTTTTTTTTTAAGATTTTATTTATTTATTTGAGAGAGTGAGAGAGAGACAGCACAGCAGGGGAAGCCGTAGGCAGAGGGAGAAGCAGACTTCCTGCTGAGCAGGGAGCCCGATGCGCCCCAGGGCTCCATCCTGGGACTTCCTGAGCCAAGGGCAAGACACTTCACCGACTCAGCCACCCAGGCTCCGCGCTTCTGGTGAATCTTAAAGGATTTCAAAATAAAAAGTTACAGCTGATTCTCAGTATTCACTGTCACGATGTTCTGTAAAGTTGCAGCGGGCGCTGAATTAGCCAGGGCCGAATCCGCTCCTAGGGGAGACGCAGAATTGGGCTCCTGGGAGTTCTGCCTTCACTTACATCAACCCCTCCATACGTAAACTTGTTTTATGTGTGTTTCTCTTGAAAGACACCTTATTTAATATATACTATTGATCTATTACCATTGACTAGGATTAGGTCACTAGGACTATAACTCAGGCCTGAACGCAGCATGTTTAACACGTGGATTTTCTCCATCGGAGGCATCACAGCCTCCTTGTACTTAGCAATGCCAGACAGCCCTCCAGCACGATGCTTGGGGGCCATTTCAAGCAGCCCCATCACCAACTAGGGCACAAAAGTGCAAAGAACATGGCATTAACTGCACTGCAAACAGGACACTTGCCTACAGCACGAGCTGGAACAAGAAGGCAGGGTTCCGCCTCAGCAGCCAACATGCACAGTGGGTGACTCGTATTTTTCACTGCACATGCCCCCACAGGACCGTGAAGGCCCCACGGGGGTGGATCTGGGGGTCCCAGATAAATTTTAGCGAGTAGGTACGCTTGCGAATGCGGAATCCCTGAATAAAGGAGGGCTGACTGTATACAAGAGACATGTCGAGGGAGAAATTATTACGATGTTCTAGAACGCCCTTGTTTGCTCAAATACGTATGATATTTCTTTAGATCACTGATATTCTTTGTACTGTTTTATGACTTTTTTTTAAAGATTTTATTTATTTATTTGACACAGAGAGAGAGAGATTACAAGTAGGCAGAGAGGCAGGCAGAGAGACAGGGAGAGGAGGAAGCAGGCTCCCTGCTGAGCAGAGAGCCCGATGCAGGCCTCGATCCCAGGACGCTGAGATCATGACCTGAGCCGAAAGCAGAGGCTTTAACCCACTGAGCCACCCAGGTGCCCTGTTTTATGACTTATTATACACATTCGCCCCAAAAGTAGCTGGGGGGACTTCCTACAGGAAAACGTAATGCTGTTCATTTGCTGTTCAGTACAGTCCTCCTGGGAGAAATCATTTTCCCTGGAGGATCTACCCAACACTGCCCCTCTCAAACTACTTAAGATTTTTTTTTTTTTTTAAGATTTTATTTATTTATTTGTGTGTGTGAGAGAGAGAGAGAACACAAGCAGGCAGAGTGGCAGGTAGAGGCAGAGGGAGAAGCAGGCTCCCTGTCGAGCAAGGAGCCCGATGCGGGCCTCGATCCCAGGACTCTGGGATCATGACCTGAGCCGAAGGCAGCTGATTAACCAACTGAGCCACCCAGGCGTCCCATACTTAAGATTTTTAAATAAGGGGTGGACATTCACTAATCGAGTCTTTCTGTAACTTGTACAGTCACACAAGTAACTGCCTGATCAGGATACAAGCTGGTGGTCTGCCACAGACCAGCCCTTTCGACCACACCTTTGTATTCTGTATCTTGGATGATCTGACATCCTGGGCCTCCCAGAGCTGGTGGATTCCTAGGGCCCCTGAAGGACTTACTTGCAAGAGCACCTTTCACGTGCAAACCCACCAATCCAGGGCCCACACTCCGAACCCCTCCTCTGCGAACCCCTCCTCTGCGGGGCTCTCACACTCAGGGCCACGGTCCCCCTGCCCTGATCACCCCTTGGCAGGTGCCAGACAACCAGGGACAGCCCCTACGCCCCAGCGGCCCACTGAGATTTTTCAAACTAGCCAGTGCTAAGCCTGTTTACCCTGTCCCACCCGTTTGTCCCCACAGGAACCACAGCAAAGGCTCTTGCCCACGTTTTCCCGTCATGCCCTCTGGCTCCTGACTGACCCTGGGGCTTCCCCCTGTGGCCCTCGGTGGCGTGCCCTGCCTTCTGCTCCTAGAGGACGGTGAGTACAAACTTCTCTCTGGGCAGTCATGACGCACACCTGCATGGCTTACCACCCCTGGCTAAATTAAAGCAAATCCCGGATACCCCCAAACACCAGGCCCCCGGGGGCCGAGGTCTGCCAGCCAGGGCTGGGAGTCTCGAACATTCTCTGGGGGCGGTTTTCCTACATCTAGACACATGGAAATGGTGGGACGGCTGGTGGGAAGGCACAGTGGCGCAGCGCTTTGGAAAACTGGTGGTTCTTCAAATGGTTAAAGACAGTCACCCCACGCTCCGGTGTTTCCACTCCTGGGTATCTGCCCAAGAGGAGCGATGAGGTATCGCCACACAAACACGTGTACATGCATGCTCCCAGTAGCGTGATTCGCAACAGCCCAAAGTGGAAACGACCCCAGACGTCTCTCAACTAAAGGATGGAGAAGCACAGGGTGCCTGGGTGGCTCAGTGGGTTAAAGCCTCTGCCTTCGGCTCAGGTCATGATCTCAGGGTCCTGGGATCGAGGCCCGCATCGGGCTCCCTGCTCAGCGGGGAGCCTGCTTCCTCCTCTCTCTCTGCCTACTTGTGATCTGATCTCTCTCTGTGTCAAATAAATAAATAAAATCTTAAAAAAAAAAAAAAAGGATGGAGAAGCATAAGGTGGTCTGTTCATACAACAGAATATTCTTCGGCCATAAAAGGAAGGAAGCACTGATTCAGGCTTCTATGTGGATGAATCTGGAAAATCTGCTGCATGGAAGGGGGCAGACACAAAAGACCACAGATTGTAGGAGTCCGCCCCTCGGAAATGGGCACAACAGGCAAATCCGTGGGGACAGAAGGGTAAGTTAACAGTTGTGCAGGACTTGGGGGGGGGTAATGGAGGGTGACAGCTAATGGGTGCAAGGTTTTCAAGTGTTGTTCATTTGATTTTCTCAAGACAAATGATGAGTGAAGAAAACTACTAGGATCCTTTTCCGAGGATTGAATTTGGCTCCGCAATAAAGGCTGCTTTTCATCCAGTNTTAGACGTAATGCTAATAGTCTGCAGCATAGTGTGAACATAACTTTTTTAGGCACCAGGAAGCCAGAAAATTCCTGTGACCCGCTTTCCTGCGGTGGGTCTAAAACCGAACCCACAGCACCTCCAGGTTATGTAAGTGGGATCGTGATACGTGCCACACAGGCTTCGCCGTCCTTCGTGTTCACAGAGACACCAAGACAAACAGGTTTTTTGTTTGGTTGGGTTTTTTTTATTTACTTGACACAGAGAGAGAGAGATCACAAGTAGGCAGAGGCAGGCAGGGAGAGGAGGAAGCAGGCTCCCTGTTGAGCAGGGAACCCGATGTGGGCCTCGATCCCAGGACGCTGAGATCATGACCTGAGCTGAAGGCAGAGGCTTTAACCCACTGAGCCACCCAGGCGCCCCTCATCCAGTGCAAAATCTTACAAAGACATGATCTGTGCTAATGCCGACTGTGGGGACTGTGGCCCCACAAAAAGCCACTGACTGGTACACTTAGCTGGGGGACCGGGTGGTACGTGGGTCCCGTCTCAGCAAAGTGATCACACGAATGAATGAACTCCATGAGGCAGAGCCATCTTTCCGAAGGAGGATAACCCAGCGTGAGCCAGTCGCTCTGCCCTTGGTCCTGAGAGCGACAGGACTGTGTATTCATCCTGCTCCGGGGTTTTCTGAAAGTGGACAGCCACGGCGGGACGGAGGGGCAGTGGCGGTGCTGGGATCCGGGCCGTGGCGTGGGGTTCGGCCTCCGGCCGCCTAGCACTGCCTACACCATCATGAAAAGAGGCCTCAGAGCCTAATTAGCACCGTCTGCCCACTGCTGAGAGGGGCCATCGATCGGCGCGCCCGGGGCCCGCTGCAGACTATATGCCACAGAGCCATTTCTGCCAGGGGACCTGGGGAAGAGGGAGGGACAAACATGAGAAGCAAGCAGAGAAAATGGAAAAAGGTCTTATCCCAGAGGGGGAAGAAAAATACACACTGTTCTCAGCAGCACAGACAGCCGCCTGTTCTCCTGATGATTATTCTTTAAAACCTGTTTGTGGGGCGCCTGGGTGGCTCAGTGGGTTAAAGCCTCTGCCTTCGGCTCAGGTCATGATCTCAGGGTCCTGGGATCGAGCCCTGCATCGGGCTCCCTGCTCAGTGGGGAGCCTGCTTCCTCCTCTCTCTGCCTGCCTCTGCCTACTTGTGATCTCTCTCTCTCTGTGTCAAGTAAATAAAAAAAACCCAACCAAACAAAAAACCTGTTTGTCTTGGTGTCTCTGTGAACACGAAGGACGGCGAAGCCTGTGTGGCACGTATCACGATCCCACTTACATAACCTGGAGGTGCTGTGGGTTCGGTTTTAGACCCACCGCAGGAAAGCGGGTCACAGGAATTTTCTGGCTTCCTGGTGCCTATAAAAGTTATGTTCACACTATGCTGCAGACTATTAGCATTACGTCTAAAAAGACAGTAGTCGTCTCTTAATTAAAAAACACCTTTTAAAGATTTTTAAAAAATTTTATTTGACAGAGAGAGACATAGTGAGAGAGGGAACACAAGCAGAGAGAGTGGGAGAGGGAGAAGCAGGCTTCCCGCCGAGCAGGGAGCATGATGCAGGGCTTGACCCCAGGACCCTGGGATCGTGACCTTAACCGAAGGCAGATGCTTAACAAGTGAGACACCCAGGCACCCCTAAAAAAACACCTTTTAAAAAAAGATCTCTATTTTTAAGTCATCTCCACACTGAATGTGGGGCTCGGATTCACTACTCCAGTGATCAAGAGTCACATGATCCACTGACTGAGCCAGCCAGGCGCCCCTTCAAGAAACACTTATTGTTGGGGCACCTGGGTGGCTCAGTCGGTAAAGTATCTGCCTTTGGCTCAGGTCATGATCCCAGGGTCTTGGGATCAAGCCCCGCATCAGGCTCCCTGTTCAGTGGGGAGCCTGCTTCTCCTCTGCCTGCGCTCTCTCTCTCTCTGACAAATAAATGAATAAAATCTTAAAAAATAAAAAAAATAAATAAAGTAAAAATTAAAAATAGCGTGAGAATTACCAAAATGTGACAGATACACAAAGTGAGGGAAAATGGCTCGGACGGACTTGCTTCTTCAATCTGTTAAAAAACGCGTTATCGGCAAAGTGCAATAAAACGAGGTATTCCCGGGTGCCTGGGCAGCTCAGTGGGTTAAAGCCTCTGCCTTTGGCTCAGGTCATGATCTCAGGGTCCTGGGATCGAGCCCCGCATCGGGCTCTCTGCTCAGCAGGGAGCCTGCTTCCTCCTCTCCCTGTCTCTCTGCCTGCCTCTCTGCCTACTTGTGATTTCTCTCTGTCAAATAAATAAATCTTAAAAAAAAACAAACAAAAAAACTAGTTATTCTCGTATTTCCCTTGAACATCAGACTCCACACTGCAAAGTTCAGGTTCAGGGGGGCTAATTTCCAGCAGAGTGATACTCCCAGCAGGACCCTCGGCTCTCACAGGTCCCTCAGGCTACCTGACACACAAGCACAACTCATCAGCTCTGGTAGAATCGTAAGACCTCACAGGGAAAAGTCATTAACGAGACTTCGTTGTCACAAACCTGTTGAAAGTCCCTTTTCAAGGCAGCCCAATAGGACACATCCAGTGGACCATCTTAACTGGCTTTAAATTGTCCTTTACAATCTAGAAGCACATTTGTTTCTAAAAATATCGATGCTGCAGCAAGAATTTTATATTCTTAATGGCAGATTCCTCCAGCTGCTCGATGGGAAAGCAACTGGGAACATCTTTTGAAGGCAGCCGGGCCCTGGCACAGAAGTCCCCCCCCCGCCCCCCAATTTTCCGCAAACGGCCACACAAAGGGACCAGCCAAGTGGCAGCTTTAGGCGGGAATGGCCTTCCCCAGCTGCACAGCCGTTTCAGAATAACTGGTACTTTTCCCGTATTTACTGAGGTCCTGTGTCCCTGTCCCTGCCCCCACTCTTTGTCTTTGTCTCAGTGAAGACTTTTCTTTCAGGCTGAGACTGCCACCTGTCTCTGGAGAGTTCTAGCAAGCACGCGCTTCGGGCAAGTGTTTGAGAGACAATTAAGAAAACCTGAGACAAAATGAAGTTTTCAGTTCACAGCTCCTGGCTTTCCAGCCACCTGAGAATAGACTAAATCGATGCCAAGACAACTCATCGATTTCTCTGCCCTGCTTCATTTTGACGTTACACAAGCAAGACGGTATAAAGACGGATAAAACCGTAGAAGACGGAGACACAACAAAAAACCTTAACCCTGTGCTTCAGGGGACAAATGGGGGGCGGAAAAAAAAGCAACTTGGGGCTTAGAAGGTATGGGTGAGCCAGAAAGAATACTCTTCCCAAACCTGATATTACCCAATAAAAATCATTCACGAGCTTTCTACTCCCCAATCACGTCAAACCCAGCAAACGCCACAAAAGAAAATGTGCTTATCTTCTTGACCATCTGTGTAGAAAATGTAAAAATCACAAAAAGGGCATAAAAGTGGAAATACTCCATGACACCACCATCCATAGTTAATTGCTCCTGGTATAAACGGTTTTGTAAGTTGAAAATTAATGTTTAATAGTGAGTGATCCTAACATCTGGTTCAAAAAATCCCTTCCAGGGCGCCTGGGTGGCTCAGTGGGTTAAAGCCTCTGCTTTCGGCTCAGGTCATGATCTCAGGGTCCTGGGATCGAGGCCCGCATCGGGCTCCCTGCTCAGTGGGGAGCCTGCTTCCCCCTCTCTCTGCCTGCTTCTCTGCCTCCTTGTGATCTCTCTCCCTCTGTGAAATAAATAAATAAAATCTTTAAAAAAAAAAATCCCTTCCATACAGCAATAGAATAATGTGNCTTGTGATCTCTCTCCCTCTGTGAAATAAATAAATAAAATCTTTAAAAAAAAAAAAATCCCTTCCATACAGCAATAGAATAATGTGTTTTTTTTTTAAGATTTTAATTATTTATTTGACATAGAGATGAGAGATCACAAGAAGGCAGAGAGAGAGGAGGAAGCAGGCTCCATGCTGAGCAGACAGCCCGACGTGGGGCTCAATCCCAGGACCCTGAGATCATGACCTGAGCCAAAGGCAGAGGCTTTAACCCACTGAGCCGCCCAGGTGCCCAGCAACAGAATAACGTTAAGAGCATATATGTATCTTTTGCAAGAATACCTTGCCGGACATGTGGGTCATGCCGGTGAGTGAATTACAATACTACAAGATATTTTGTATTACTATTCTTTTTTTTTTTTTTTAAGATTTTATTTATTTATTTGACAGAAAGATAGAGAGCACAAGTAGGCAGAATGACAGGCAGAGGGAGAGGGAGAAGCAGGCTCTCTGCTGAGCAGGGAGCCCAATGTGGGACTCGATCCTAGGGCCCTGGGATCATGACCTGACCCAAAGGCAGCGACTTAACCAACTGAGCCACCCAGGCGCCCTGTATTACTATTCTGTGGACCATTTTGGAAGTTAAAATAGAAAGGACAATAATGCTTACGTGCCTGGGGAATAAAAATGAACCGCAACCCGAACTTCATGCTTTTCGCAAACAGGAACTCCAAGTGGACCAAATGGAAATGAAAAATGTAACACTATAAACTGTTTCACGGGAAACAAAAGGATACAACCTTCAGGAACTAGGTCTTGGTTCATGAAGAGTTCTTTGATATGATACTGCAAGTCTGATCCACAAAAGACAAAAAAACCCAAAACCCAAAACCCAAAACCAAAAACCAAAAAACAAAAACCCAAACTCTAAATTGATTTCAAAATTGGAAACTGTTGCTCGTTAGAAGGATGGGGGAGAAAGGGGGAGGGGTATCTACAAGCCGCCCATTTGACAAAGGATCAGCCCATGGAACACGTAACAAGCTCTCAAAGCTCCATAGTAAAAACACAAAGAACCCATTTCGAAAATGAGCGAAAGAGATGAAGATGCATTTCCCCAAAGAAAACCGACAGATGGTAAAAAAGCGCTGGGGAAGGTGCTCCACTCATGAGCTGCGAGAGAAATGCAAATAAAGCCACCCCCAGAAGGCACGACCAGCAGGGCTGAGAGAGAGAGAGAGAGAGAGAGAGAGAAGCCTGCGAGGGTGTGGGGGCGCTGGATGACTCCCACACTCCCACACGGGCCCGCGGGAAGGGAAACCAGTGCCACCAGCCTGCAGAACTGCGGGGCGGTTTGCAGAGAAAACACAGCAAGGGCAACCCTGCGTGTTGATTTCAGAACACAAAACATATGGACAGAGAGAAAGCTGGACGTGACCGTCTGCGGTAGCTTTATTCAGGAATAGCCCCAAACTGGAAATCCCCCAGACTGTCCTTTGGGGCAAAGAGCCAGACAAACTGTGGTCCGTCCAGACCACGGAATCCTACCCCGCCACGAAAAGGAACTTCCGATAACATGCAACAACCCGGGGACCTCCCGGGCGCCATCGTGAGAGAAAAAACCCGATCTCAAAAGGACGCTGGATGATTTCATTTATGTCACATCCTTGAAATGAGAGAGTGGCTGCTGGCGTTGGCGATGGTGGAGGGGACGTGTAGGGGTTGATCTTCATGGTGGTAGATCAACCCCAGACCTCGGTGACAGAGGCGGTCACGGGTGAATCTGCACGGGCAATCAAATGGCACAGAACCAGACGCACTCACTATCCCAATGCAATTTTCTGTTTTGATATCCTATAAAGTTACTCAGAAAGGAACCACTGGGGAAGCTGGATGAAGGGTACATGTGAGCTTTGCAACGGATTGTGAATCCGTAATGATTTCAAAAGGAAAAGTCAGAAATAAACAAAAGCACCACCAACAACAGCAAAAAAACCCAGAAAGAACACTCATGACCAAGGTCTTGGTCAGCGTGGGCCACCATAACAAAGTACCACAGACTGGAATAACAGACATTACTTTCTCACAGTTCTGCAGGCTGGGAGTCCAAGATCAAGGTGCAGGTAGCCTCGGCCCTGGGAGAGGGCTCTCTCTCTGGCTTGCAGTCAGCCAGCCCAGGTCTCCCTGTGTGCTCAAGGGGTGGAGAGAGCGAGAACAAGTTCTCTGGGTCTCCTCTTACAAGGGCACTAACGTCATCACGGGGCCCCACTCGCATGACCTCATCTAAACCTAATCTCCTCCCAAAGGCCCCACCTCCAAATACTATCACACTGAGGGCTAGAGCATCAAGATGGGCATGGGGGGGGTACAATCCAGCCATAGCACCCTACAATGAATAAAACCATGTTTCCTAACAATGTCCTCTCGAGGTAGCTCACATCAGTGGAATCACACACTAGGTGTCTTTCTGTGTCTGGCTTATTTCACTTAGCATGATGTCTTCAAGGCTCATCACGTTATGGACTTAATGTTTGTGTGTCTCCCCAAAACTTGCATGTTGGGGCCTAACCCCCAGAGTGACTGTCTTTGGAGATGGGGACTCCGAGGAAGTCATTAAGGTTAAATGAGAATGTCAGATGGGGCCCTGATCTGATAGGAACAGGGTCCTTTTTTTTTTTTTTTTAAGATTTTTTTATTTGTCAGAGTGAGAGAGAGAGCGCACGCACAAGCAGGGGAAGGGGCAGGCAGAGGCAGAGGAAGAAGCAGGCTCCCCAGCAAGCAAGGAGCCCAATGCAGGACTCGATCCCAAGACCCTGGGATCATGACCTGAGCCGAAGGCAGCTGCTTAACCAACTGAGCCACCCAGGCGTCCCAGGAACAGGGTCCTTATCTTAGAAGAGACACCAGAAGGGCGCCTGGGTGGCTCAGCCGGTTAAGCGTCTGCCTTTGGCTCTATTTCATGATCACAGGGTCATGGGATCGAGCTCCTCGTTGGGCTCCCTGCTCAGCAGGGAGTCTGCTCTTTCTCTCTCTCTCACATAAATAAAATAAAGTCTTAAGAAAAAAAAAAGAGAGACACCAGAGAGCCCAGAAGCCTCCCTCCTCCCACCCCACTCTTCTGCATAAAGAAGGCGGCTCTCACCAAAAGCCAAATTCGCTGGCACCTTGAATTTGAACTGCGGCCGCCAGAATTGTGAGAAATAAATTTCTGTTCTTTACGTGACCCCAGCACTTTCATGGGGAAGGGACAGAGAAATGTGCTTGTAAGGGCAGGAAGGAAGGTAAAAGGATCTCTGGTGGCTCAGTCGTTAGGTAGCTGCCTTTGGCTCAGGTCATGATCCCAGGGTCCTGGGATCTGTTCCCTTTCTTGTGGTCTTTCTGTCAAATAAATACATAAAATCTTTTTAAAAAAGAAAAAAGAAAAGGCTTATGAGCTGTGAACCCAGAAAACAGGCCATGGATCAGGGCTTCCCATTTCCTTGAACAAAGACTAAACTCTGAGAGCTGTGCCTTGAGGCCCAAGTGTGGAGCAGAGAGGGAGGTTATAGCCATTACAGTGAACAGGGGGCTTATCCCGGGTGGCTCTGTGCCCAGTGGGGAAATGGAGTATATACTAGCCCCTGGGGGATCAGCAAGGTGCTGGCCGAATCCCATATGGCACCCCAGTGAATCTGAGGGAGAAATAAGAACTGGAGGAGTACAGGTTGGGTGCCTTTAAGACTTACTGGCCATCCATACCCGAGCTTGGTCGCGGCCCTATCTCAGGTAAAAGGAGGATCCCTAATGGGATGCCAAAGGGCTCTGTCCTCAGCCTTGCCTGAGATGAGAACACAGATGGGGTACTTATCAAGTTCACATGCAGTAGAGGAGCTCCTTCAAAAGAGGTTGGGCAATAAAGACAGGGAGATGAGCTGACCCAACACTAACTTGACAGCCTACCATGAAGGAAATGTCAAGAGACTCAGCAAAGACGGGTGGGATTGGGGGCTCTAGGTGAGATCATCTATGGGGTTGTTGGGTTCCGGCCGCAGGCTCAGTAAACCAGCAGTGGGATGCGTGCAGAGCTGGGTCATCTCAGACCTCATCAGTATCAGTGCGATGACAAGAGTCCGGAGGGCCAAGCGGCTGGCCAGCAGAGCCTGCCCTGGGGTTTATCTCAGGCCAAGGCCAAGTTCAGTGAGTAGACATGACATTGTGACACCAGCTGGGATGGCACCCAGAAAGCTGTATTGTGACCAGTACCATAGGGGGTCAGATGCAGGGGGGCTGAGGAGCCCACAAGGGCCAAAGGCAGGCCATGTGGAGCATGCCCAGAGGGTTGCTAGGATAACCAAGGGATTGCAGCCACGACGTGAGAAGAGCGTCAGAATGGGGATGCTGGCCAGAGAAAAGGAACCCAAGGATGGTCCTCTTGAAGAGCTGGCCTGCTGGCAGGCATGGAAAAGTCTCTCCTCTGGGGCTCACAACAATGAGGTTAGTGCACGTGAGGAATTTCTATTAAAAAGAATAAAAGAGCAACCACCCAGTATTTCACAAACCACAAAGAACCACTACTCCTGTTTTAGCACATTCCATTCCGTTCTTATTTCTATTAACTCCATTTATGCGGAACTGGTTGCTAATAATCAGCCATTTATAACCTAGGAAAATTCACACAGTTAGACCTAATGCATGGGTGAGCTCCCACTGAAAATACAAATTTTGCATCTTGCCTTTCTGCTTAAGGTTCCGTCATAAACATTCTACCATACTGTAAAATATATTTCAGGAAACTTTTATGATTTCTTTCCTACAGAAATCTTTTGCAATGGCTGTGAGACTGCTTATTAAACAGGAATATTCCTCCAACGGCATGTTCCCGGATGCTACCAATGGTTATAATAAAACCAATGGAACTGGAGGGTATTATGCTAAGTGAAATAAGTCAGTCAGAGAAAGACAGATACCATATGATCTCACTCATATGTGGAATTTAAGAAACAAAACAGATGAACATAGGGGAAGTGAAGGAAAAATAAAATAAGATAAAAACAGAGAGAGGCAATCCATAAGAGACTCTTAACTCCAGGAAACACTGAGGGTTGCTGGGCATTAAGGAGGGGACTTGTAAAGAGCACTGGGTGTTATATGCAACTGGTGAATCACTTAATTCTACCCCTGAAACTAATATTATACTATATGTCACCTACCCTGAATGGAAGGAAGGAAGGAAGGAAGGAAGGAAGGAAGGAAGGAAGGAAGGAAGGAAGGAGGGAAAAAACTCCCAACAGATGGGTGAAATATCTCATCTGCGTTGAATACTTTCTTGGGATAAATTCGTTATTAGTGGCTGGGTCCCCTGCCCTAAGTCTCCCCAGTCCAACTGCTCCCACCACAGTCCAGACTGTCAGTGTTCCCCTCCAGCCGGAAGTTTCCGGAGAGCAGGCCAGTGTCTGTCTGGTCAAGTCCTGTATCTCCAGCTCTCTGGAGTGCACACTGGGCTGCACTCTGCAAGTCGGGTGGAGGGTGTGGATTCTTAGATCCCTCATCACGTGTTCCACCGATTTCTTCTGAGCTCCTGGTGCCCTGGGAACACAAGGCCCTCCCCCCACCAGGGAACTAGGCCCAGAGGCTCACTTCCCAGGAGCGGTGCCCTCCCTTCTCTATAATTTTCTCCCTTCTCACTGAGGCCCCTCCCCATGCTCTTCTGGAACCTTCCTCATCTTCACAGGGTCTTCCCTCCATGCGGCAGCTCCTGAGGGGGTGGTACCCGCCGTCCAGCCTTCTCCTGCACCCCCAGGGCCAATAGCTCACTGGCCCTATTTTCTGTCTACTTCACAGGGCGTGGGCCCGTGCCCTGATCAGTTAGCCCAAGCGGCCATCTCCTTGGGGGGCCACCCGTCCCCTCCTCTCCCACTCGCCCCGCTGCCCAAGGATCTCATCATATACCCGTCAGCATCTCCAGGGCTTTGGCTCTGACTCCCTGGCCTAGTCGTGCACCATTTGCACTCTGCACCCCAACCACGCTGACATGCAGCCCTGGGTGCCTTGGCCCAGGCACCCCTTTGCCTGGTGAGCTTTGGGGTCTGGCCAAAGTCCCTCAGAGTTGCCGTCCCTCTTTCCCACCCCCACGGCCTAGGCCTTCCTGTGCCCTTTAGCTCTGTGCACACTACCGGTTATGGCTTTTATCACACTGCCTCATGCCTCATGGAACCCTGACCTCTTGGAGGGCAAGGGTCAGGTGTCACTCATGTCTGGATGTCAACACTGCTTTGATCTATGTGCCGGGCCAGCCCACTCCCAGCACGGGTCACAGACCTCATCCCCGCAGGTGGGGAGGGCACTGGAAGGGGAGGGCACCCACAGGCGAGGCCTACTGGTTCACTTTAAGGGCAACCTGCTGCCTTTGGGGCTATTATCTCTGGTGGGATTTAAAAAAAAAAAAAAAGCTCCACCTACCAAGCTATGTGGCCAGTGGGTTCTGCTGGAAGGTGGGGGAAGGACACCGTCAGGAAGTGAGCGATTGTCAATCCCCGTGGCTCATGCCCTCATGAACTCCTCTGCCCCGGAACTGGAGGTTCTTCTTCGCCCTCAGACATGCCGGCTGCTGACCTTTCCCAGCCCACCCTTCTCCTCGAGTCTCCGTGGGATTCTTGCTACCCTGGCTGACGTCCCGAGGACGGGCCTCCTCCGCCCGCTGCCCAGAGCATCCCTGTCCTCGGGAACTGCACACGCGTGCCTGTCCCTGGCCCCAGCCTGTGGCCTTTCCTGACACAACCACATTATTTGCCTGGAGTCTGGGTTATAGCCTTGCGGCCTCCAGCTTGTCAAGAGAAACCTGGGGAAGGGGCCACTGGTGGTCTCCTCTCTAACCCGCAAGAGCAGGACCTGAGCTCCTCCAGCCTCCTCCAGCCCCAGAACCCTCTGAGTTGCCTTCCTCTGAGATGCAGAAGGCTCTTCACATCCTTCCAACACTGCGAGGTGACCCACGATAAAAAAGGTTGTGCTGGCACACTAAGAAAAACCGCAGGGTCTGTCGTGAGAAACGGCCAAGTCTCCACGAAAACCATCTGGAGCTGCTTCTCCTTCTGGAATGTCTAAGACTCAGGGATAATATAATAAAATAAACGCCAGCGTATTTACCGTCTTGATAAATAAAGCATTTCTCCAAAATCATGTCTAATACCAAGATGGCATTTCTCCAAGTCGTTCTGTTTAATAAAGATAAGAACTAACGAAGGCAAATGGCTACATGAGTCATCTTAGGGGAAGAAAAAAACGGGAACAAAGGAGAACATTCCTGGGCGCAAGTCCAGCCGGCGGCACGTTCCGGTCCCTAAATACAGAATGTGGGACCAACTCTTCACCTGCAGAGATTCCTTCCTGGCTGATGAGAAGCGGGCCTCACCAAACACTGGCAAGGGCACGTGAGAAAACGTCGCCTGTGTCTCTCCTACCTGGCTGTGATCCCTCTTAATTAACTAATTAACTTGTTACTAATTAACTTGTACTAATTAACAGTATAAGAGTGAACTTCAATGTTAAAAAAAAGGAAAAATTAAAACTGAAACAAATCAATATTCTTTCTGTCCTTCACGGGGGTCTCTCTTACCTTGATCTGTATCTACACAGATGTTCATGTTTTCTTTCTTTTTTTAAAATTTTATTTATTTATTTGAGAAAGAGAGAGAGAAAGAGAGAGCGTGCCCACGAGAGCATGAGTTGGGAGAGGGAGAGGGAGAGGGAGAGGCAGACTCCCCGCTGAGCAAGGAGCCCTATTCGGGGCTCGATCACAGGACCCTGAGATCATGACCTGAGCTGAAGGCAGACGCTTAACCGCCCGAGCCACCTGGGTGTTCAAGTTCATTAACCACGGCGGACACATGCATGTTTCCTGTTCTCGCATTGCTCTGATTTTTGTAAGTTCCACTTTAATTACTTCTCTGAATTACTTCTCTGTTGTCAGATGTTTGACTCACTCCAATTTCAGACCCGAGTCTCAAAGAGACAGCGTTCTGGAGGCAAAGGTTAGCTATGTTTTATGATGTTAGATTGGTTATCACCAAACTGCTTTTCTTTTTTTTTTTTCTCTTTTTTTGTTGTAGATTTGTCTTTTATTTTATTTATTTATTTTTTAATTTTATTTTTATTCTTTGCCCAAGGGGTACAGGTCTGTGAATCATCAGGCTTACATCTTTCACAGCACTCACCAAAGCACAAACCCTCCCCAATGTCCATAACCCATCGACCCTATCCCTACCCTCCCACCCCCCAGTAACCCTCAGTTTGTTTTGTGAGATCAGGAGTCTCTTATGGTTTGTGTCCTTCCCCATCCCATCTTGTTTCATTATAAAACTGCTTTTCCAAAGGACTGCACCACCCAGGACACCCATGCAGGACAATATGGATAAAGACAGAAAATCCGGGGTGCCTGGGGGGCTCAGTCAGTTAAGCCTCTGCCTTCGGCTCAGGTCATGATCCCAGGGTCCTGGGATCAAGCCTCACAACGGGCTCTCTGCTGGGCAGGAAGCCTGCTTCTCCCTCTCCCACTCCCCCTGCTTGTGTTCCCTCTCTTGCTATCTCTCTCTCTGTCAAATAAATAAATAAATAAATGAATCTTAAAAAAAAAAAAAAAGACAGAAAGTCCTGGAAGGCTATATGACAGAAGGATGACTCACTATAGCTATGTGGGATCACGGCTCTTTCCCCTCATTTCTCTAGGTTCCAAATTTTCTGCGATGCTGGTATGACTTTTATAATTAAAAACAAAAAGGTTTGGGTGCCTGGGTGGCTCAGTGGGTTAAAGCCTCTGCCTTCAGCTCAGGTCATGATCTCAGGGTCCTGGGATCGAGGCCCACATCAGGCTCTCTGTTCAGCAGGGAGCCTGCTTCCTCCTCTCTCTCTGTCTGCCTCTCAGCCTACTGTGATCTCTCTCCCTCTGTGAAATAAATAAATAAAATCTTTAAAAAAAAAATTAAAAAAATAAAAACAAAAAGGTTAGCGTGAGGAGCAAGCTGGGTGCAGGGTCTATTTGTAGCAACTTTCTGCACAATCTCTTTAGAACTCTTTCATAAATCTAAAATTATTGCAGAATACAAGTTTGGGAAAAGGCTCAAAGCAGATGGTGACAATTTCTGACGCCACCCCACATCAGCACTGTACTGGGTTCTGCAGAGAAGATCCACGATTTCAGTGTCTTCCCCCAAGTGTGGGGGTGCAGAATTATGGACATCCTGGTACATGACTGTTCTCTTCCAAAACACAGCTTCTGGGGTCAGGAAGGATGGGGGTCTAAACCTGGACTCTGTCACCTGCTGTTGCTACCTCTGCGATCTTGGCTAATTACTTAGTCCCCCGAGATTGTTTCATCATCTGTGCAGAACAGGACACAGTGCCTACCTTACAGGGCTCAGGGGAGGATTCGGTGAGGAAATAAATCTACACCCAGGTGTAGGAATAGGGGAAGGGGCTAACTGGTCGGTTCCTCATGCCTGCCCCTAACATCCAAGCACCTCCCTCAAGAAAGACAGACATTTTCCTGAACACAGACAATACTGTGGAACAGGGCTCAGTACCGGAATGCACGAGACCGTAGAACACTGGGAAGTGGGGAAACTGGGGCGTGGCTCCTCCCGCAGAGCCCTGCGCTGTCCAGGTGGTCACAGCTTCTAAAAGGGTTAGGTTTCCTCCAAAATAATACTGATAACAAGTTTATGAATTAGTTTAGGAAACATAAAACACTTCTTTCCATGGGAATAATGGTGTCTGAGTAAGGCAGATCTCCAGCCCTGAGGAACCCAGATCATCAAGGTGACACGTTAGCAAATAATCATGGGCCTTCCAGTACTGGGAACTGGGAGTGGCCCAGGGAGGAAGATGAGTCATTCTTCCTGGTGGAGGGGGGGAGGAAGATTATGGGGTCCCCTGCACTGGGTCTTGAAGGATGAGTAGGAGGTTGTTAGGAGAAAAGGAGGAAGGGGGAAGGCGAGGCTATTCCAGGGTCCGTGCTGAGTGGGCAGACGGGGGGCATGGAGTGGGGAGGGGAAGAGTGTGGCCAGAGAGGAGGATCAAAATCTCGGGCTGGGCTGGGAGTGTGTGGTGTTTCATGAGCCACTGTCGGGTGCTTTGACTTCCTGATGGGGAATCACGGGGGATTTCAAGGGAAGGACAAGCAGGACGAGACCCACGTTCTTAGAGAGAATGGTGATGGCAGGCGTGAGCAGGGAAAGACGGCAGAGGAATGACAGAGGGAGGGAACCAGTTCAGTAGGTGGGCAGGCCGGTGAGTGACATGTCCTTAGTGCAGGCAGGGAGGGAGGGAGGGCTGAGACATCTGGTTGGGGCCACTGGGTGGCACCCTCAGGAGGTGGGACTGGAGGAAGCTAGGGAGAGGGAGCAGTGGCAAGGGGAGCAGGGACGCTCTCACTATGGACACCGAGACGCCCCTAGGGTGCTAGTATAGGAGTCCCGCAGGCCGCTGAAAATACGGGAAAACAGTGGAACCCGGGACTACCGACGGGGGGCCAGTCCATGTGTAGAAAAGCAGGAGCAGTCAAGGAAAATAAGATGAGGGTGCTTGAAGGCAGCGATTCTGAAGAATGTTATTTAGTAAAAACAGGATTTTGCAGGTACATTTTTTAAAAAGATTTTATTTATTTATTTAGGGATGGGGGAGGGGTAGAGGGCGAGGAAGAGAGAATCTTAAGCAGACTCTCCTGCTGGGCGCAGAGTCAGATGTGGGGCTTGATCCCATGACCCCGAGATCATGAGCCTGAGCTGAAATCAAGAGTCAGACGCTCAAGGCGCCAACTGCTCAGTCAGCTAAGCATCTGCCTTTGGCTCAGGTCATGATCCCAGGGTCCTGGGATCGAACCCCGCGACGGGCTTCCGGCTCAACAGGGGAGTCTGCTTCTCTGCCCTCAACCCCACTTATGCTCTTTCTCTCAAATAAATAAAATCTTTAAAAAAAAAGAGAGAGAGAGAGAGTCAGATGCTTAGCCAACTGAGCCACCCAGGTGCCCTGAACAGGTACATTCTGAAGCAACCTTCATTTAACAGGTCCACCCCAGTAACTGAAGCCTCTTCTCTATCCAGGTGCACAACGCAGGATGAGGCCAACGAGGCAGACAGGATGCTCTGCGGCTGTCTGCCTGCAAACATCTGCTTAACCAGAGCCACTTCTAGTCGACTCCAGAGCTGTACAGGCCAGCAGTCCTCAGTGTTACAGATCCATTCCTTTTTTTTTTTTTTCCCTAAAGATTTTATTTATTTATTTAACAGAGAGAGTGAGATTACAAATAGGCAGAGAGGCAGGCAGAGAGGAGGAAGCAGGCTCCCTGTCAAGCAGAGAGCCAGATGCGGGGCTCGATCCCAGGACGCTGAGATCATGACCTGAGCCGAAGGCAGAGGCTTTAACCCACTGAGCCACCCAGGTGCCCCTACAGATCCGTTCCTTAACAACAAAATGCTACTTAAACTCCTGAACCACCAGCATAAGAGTTAAGTGTTTCTAAACTTACAAGCAAGTCACTTAAAAACAAGCAAACCAAAGTACCAACTGATTAGGTGATCTAAATACCCCCCCCCCCCGCCGCCCAAATCAGGGATAACTGATCACATTAATGCGGAAGTGGTCAGCATTCAGAAGGCTTCCAGTTCTCTTGAAATCCTCATTCAATGGAAATTATAGAGTACAGAGTCTATACTACAGGTCCGGCTTGTTTATTTTAAAAAGACTTTATTTTTAAGCAATCTCTACACCCAACATGAGGCCCGAACCTACAACCCTGAGATCAAGCGCCACGTGCTCTACCAGCTGAACCAGCCAGGGGCCCCTCTCCAGGTCTGGCTGAAAGCCAGAAAGATGACGGGGATGTCCATTCCCAAAGGAAAGGCCGCTGGATACCAAAAGATTGACAAATACAAGTACATTTATCCACTTTAAGTTAAACAAAGTAGTTAAGGCTTATTAACTTTAAAAAATAATTGCTGGCCTTTTTGGGTCGGTTGATCACCTCTAAGCACACACAGGCTGTAGCTGGGGCCTGGGGCTGGGCTCAGTCCTCCTGCAGACCGCCACCTGGGCAGGCTGAAGGCTGAGAAGCCTGTACCCCGAGAAAAGGGCCCTGCCCAGGCCTCCCTTGTGACTCATTTGCACCCTACTTGAACCTACCCTCCAGCTGGCTGGTCCAGAGCCTGTGGACAAGCGCTCCCTGGAATGAGGAGTCTAATGAAAAAAGCTCTGGAATATGGTGGATCGGAGAAGCCTGGGGCACAGGAGTCCGAGGCCAAAGGCAGGCTCTGGTAAAGGCCAAGGGTGTGCTCCCAAGACAGGCTGGGGACGGGTCATTTCCTTTACTGGGGATGGGACTCCGCGGGCTGCGGTGAAGTTGCAGGGCGGGTCGGGGTAGGGGAGACAGGGACAAATATGGGTTGGAGAGAAGACACACCCTTAGCACAGAAGTGAAGGGAAAGGTGACCCGGGAAGCCCAATCTGGGCCCTCTCTCAATCACGAGTGCTGGGAAAGACCCCTAGGAAACGAGTTTTTGGGGAAACGCAAAAGAACGATGAACCCCCTGCCCACACCCCCCAATCTCCACTTCCTCTCCTTCTCACGCCCTGGAATCCAAGGATCAGATGGTCGTGCCCTCTTCCCCACGTCGCCGGCCATCACTCAGGACCTGCGACAGGTCTCGAGGCTCTGTCAACACTGAATCAGTAACCACTGAGCCCCTGCTTCTAGGGAATTCAGGTCCTAGGAGACTCTGGTCGTATTTTCATCAGCCCATCAATACCGAAACTTGTGTTCCTTGTGTTTTGGTTGGAAGAGACCTTATTTAATCTACATTGTTGCATCATCATAAACACCGAACCCAGCCAACGACTCTCTAACCGGTGTTTGAAAGAAGTCTGTCTGACACACATATTTTCTCCGCAAGGCTCACCACAGCCCCCTTGGGCCTAGGGACACTAGACCCCACTTTGGCCCAATGCTTGGGGGCCATTTTCCAACAGCGAAATAGCCAACAAAATGCACAAGAATGCACAAAACATGGCACTAAATACACTGTGAAAAGGACACTTGTTTACCGAACGAGCTCAACAAAGGCAGTGTGGGACCAGGCGCCTTGGGCAGCTCCAGTGTTCTGCTACTCTGCGTGCGGTCAAAGGACCCTGGGAGTACTGGTGTGGGGTTACAGATGAATGGTCGCCAGTGGGTAAACACGGCACCCACAAATAAAGAGTGAACTCTACTTGTGTCCTTAGAGAGGATGCTCCACACATGTGGGGATATCGTTCATTGTTGGCACAAGGCCTGGGGGGTTAGCAGCCCCCGAGGACGCCAGGTGATGGCAGGTGGCAGCAGATGCTGGAATATGGCCCTCATGAGAGAGACATGAACAGAGAGAAAAATCTGCGTGAGACCAGAAGCCCCCAGGAGTGGGTGTGATTCCAGGGCGAGAGCTCCTGAGATTGAATCGGGTGAGACATGGAATTAACCACTCTTAGGGTCCTGGCTTTGCTGCGAGTTTTCTTGGTACCAGAACAACCTAACTGAGTTGTATCAGTTTCTCTGCGGGTGGGGGTAGAGAAGAAGGTAGGACAGCTCTACACAAACACTGGCTCAAAGTAGTGTTCTCTTGAACTGGAACCTCTGAGCTGTCTCTCCAGGTTGTCATTCAGTCCTAATTCCCCATCCTGTGTTTCCGGAGTTGCTTATTTGGATTGGTGGTTCTCAACCAGGGGGGATTCTGTGTCCCGGGGAACATGTGGCGTTGTCTGGAAATATTCTGGACTTTACGGTGGCGGGGGAGCGCCTGGCATGGGGTGGGTCACCCCCAGGGATGCTGCTCAACATCCCACGAGCACAGGAGGGCCCCACCAGGCCCCCGACGCCCAGAGTGCCGAGGCTGAGCGATGGCTCAGAGGCAGGCACGGAGACCGACACATTCACGTTACCTCGCTGCCTGCAACCAGTTGTTTCAGTCGCTGAGATTTCTGGGCCCCGACTCCATGACACTGGGATGAAGGCCCCCCACCCCGCAAGCTGTGATCCCCAGCTTTGATAACTGAACTTTCTACATCTTTTATCTTTCTAAATTACAGAGCAAACAGCCAGTCGGGACCGAGCAGAGGATGGAACCCAGGGGCGGTCTCCCCCTCAGTTGACCCTGGGACACTAATTAACACCCTTCGGGAACTTTCATCCAACTAGTTATGAGCCTGGCTAAAGGATGATTAGCTCAAGATTATCATAACACTTCTGTGCACTTCTCGTCCCGCCCCAAGAATGTCGTGGGGGGACTCGATTACATGCCTCCCACTTCTACATGTTCCACCTCCTTTCCCTGGGTCTGCTGGGCTGGATCGCTGTCACCAGAAGAGGGAACCAGGTCGATGGGTCATGATGGTTTCCTAATGGTTCACACTGGCTCTCGGGCTCATCACTGCTGCTGCCTCTTTAAACGCCCACTCTTCAGTGGCAGGAATCGGCGGGTCTGTGGTTGGGAGGCCACAACACGCCACTTCTGCTTCCTGCCCAGGCCTGGGACCCACACCACCTCTGTCAAAGGCTGTAGGCACGTGACACTTGCTTTTCAGTTCTTGGCGAGACCCTATGGTGTCAGATGCAAGCAGTAGAGAGAACCCATGAAGAGAACAAACAACCCGGGGCAAAAGTGGACAAAGGACTTGAAGAGACATCCCTCCGAAGGAAATACAGAGGCGGTCAAGAGCCACAGGAGAAGACAGATGCCCAACAGCACTCATCATTAGGGAAATGCAACCCAGAACCGCAGTAAGAAGCCACTTCACACCCAGGGCGATGCTATCATCTTTAAAAATGGGGAATAACCAGTGTTGATGAGGATGCAGAGAAACCGGAATCCTCACGGATTGCTGGTGGGAAGGGAAAATGGTGCGGCGGCTGTGGACAAGCCTGGCAGTGCCTCACAAAGTTGGACAGAACTGTAAGCATCAGCAAGCCCACTTCTAGGTGTAGGCTCAAACTAATTAAAAGCAGAGACTCAGATCCTTGTACACCTGTGTTCGCAGCATTACAATTCACAATGGCCACAGGGTGCCAACAACCCAAGTGTCCATCAACGGAGAAATGGATAAACACGATGGGGTCCATCCATACAATGGACTATTATTGAGCCTGAAAAAGGAAGGCCATTCTGCCACCAGCTCCAATGCGGATGAACCTTGGGGACACTGTGCTCAGTGAAATGAGCCAGACGCAAAAGGACAAATACTGTCGGCTTCTACTTCTGTGAGGTCCCTAGAGGAGTCCCATCCAGAGACAGGGAGTAGATGGCAGGTGCCAGGGGCTGGGGGAGGGGGAGGGGAGCCAGTGTCTCAGAGACAGAGTCTCCATTTGGGGAAGACAAACATGCCCTGGAGACGGACGGTAGGGACGGTATCCCAACAGTGTGACTACCCTTACGCTGCTGAACGAGACACTAAAAATGGTTAACGTGTTTTCTGTTTGTTTTGGTCTTTAAAGGTACAACTAGTGCTGCAGGGACCTGAATTTCAGGGTGGCTGCCACTCAACCCTGGTGGATTTAGATTTTCTCGCAGGAACCTGGCCTTCCCCAAGACAGAAGGTAAACACAAAGGACGACTTAAGAACTTCTGTCCAGGGGCGCCTGTGGGTCTCAGTCATTAAACGTCTGCTTTTGGCTCAGGTCATAATCCCAGGGTCCTGGGATCGAGCCCCGCATCGGGCTCTCGGCTGGGCAGGAAGCCTGCTTCTCCCTCTCCCACTCCTCCTGCTTGTGTTCTCTCTCTCGCTGTGTCTCTCTCTGCCAAATAAATAAAATCTTAAAACAAAAACAAAAACAAAAAAAACTTTTGCCTGCTTTCACTGTTGGCCCCTCTCGGCATGACAGGACCTACTAGCCTCATCAACAGACTGGCTCCTGTGCCCACGGAACTCTGCAGGGCTCCCCAAATGGTCTGGAAGGGGGTCCTGTGCTGAGTTTTAGCGCCCTCTCCTCAAAGCACCCTTAGTGATTAACGAGGATGGTTAATGAAAATACGGGAACAAAAACCCGCTCCATCGGGTGTTTCGACTCATTCTGATGAACAAGTTGAACCAGTTCACAGGGGCCAGCCAGGTGCAGGTGCCTCTGGAACATTTTACCAGGACAGAACCAGTAACAACCACTCCTAAAGGATGACGTTGACACCAGCGGAAATGACCTTTCAGTGTGGGGTCAATAAGGAGTGAACCTGGTCAGAGGGACAGAGGTGTGACCTCAGGGCTGGAAGGGGACTGCTAAAATAAGAGAAACTTCGTGTTCCACTTTGTTATTTACAGATCGGAGAAACAGTGTGCAGAGCTAAGGATGGGGGGGCGGATGCCCTGCACTGCCCAGGCTTGTCCCGGCGCTCACCCGCTCCCCTTTGCTCAAGTTCACATTATTTCTGGGGTCAGGAGGGAAGTACCTTCAGCATCATCCATGGGCAGTTCAGACCCTGGAAAGCATATGCCATGTGAGTAAGTATTACTTGTGACCAGGGTACAGGGCCAGGTGCTGAACTGTAGGGGTCCCATCAAAACCACGCCACCCACTCCCCCAGGCCTCACCAGGAAGGGCAGCCCTGCTTCCCTCGTTGGTGTTTTAAAACAGCTGTGCTAATTGAATGGACCGTACTGAAATCAAAACGATGCGGCTGAAAAACATTTTAATGAAAACAAGTGATTTTGCAAAAATTAATTCAGTTGTCACTGATTAATTCAGGTGTCACTACTGCACGTCTGAAATCTTCCAGAAAACCCCAACTGGCCTTATTATTGCTATTATGTATTTTTAAACTTTATTATTCTGGAGAAAGACACAGTGCATGTGGCTGGTGGGGAGGGCTCGGCCGTGGCGGTGGTGGGGGTAAGTGGTGGCGCAGGACTTGATCCCAGGACCCGGGGATCATGACCTGAGGCAAACATCTAACCATCTGAGCCACCCAGGCGTGTGTGTGTGTGTGTGTGTGTGTGTGTGTGTGTGTGTGTATATACCTTTTTTTGTTAACTTTTTATTTGGAAAATAAAGAGCAAATGTTAGCAGAGGTGGCTATAAGGAGGGCAGGGGAAATCAGACACTTGACAGCGTCCAGTGGGTTTCTCTTTCACCAGATAAAAAGCATTCTGTTAAAGGTGGAAGGCAAGGAAGAAAAACATGCACATACGATGCCAGAAAAAACCTGTCTGCTTTCAGTGGCCTGCGGAATTACTCAAGGACACTGCATTTCTCTAAAAAAGACAACCAAAATGGTGTCAGGGGTGTCGAGGCTCAGAAAGACCCTCCGTAAAGCAGTTCCCAGTACAAATGCACATCCCAGAGGACCCCCTGTTCCCTTCACCCACGTCCCTCATCCAATTTAAAACATCAGAGTCACAGCCTTAGACACAGAATGGTAAAAACCACGAATCTTCTGTAGCCGCAAGAAAGCTCCAGCCTGAGGGCCAGCCGCCTATTTTTGTAAATAAAGTTTTATTGGAACACAGCCATGCCCACGTCTTTCCCTGCTGTCTGGGGCTGCTTTGGGGAGTAGCTGCGGCAGAGGCTGCGTGGTCTGCAAAGTCTAAAATATTTACTATGGGACTCTTTACAGAAAAAGCCTGCTGATACCTGGTCTACCTTGTCTACTTGGTTCATTCTAGAAGGGAGGGCCTGTTCCAACAACCAAAATGCACCCAGCGGGGCTCCTGTGGCAGGGGAAGCTCCATTTTTAATCCCTGACACAGGAAGGGGAGGGAATAAAGGAAGCAGTGGAGTGGATTAACTGTGCGAAACCATTACCGAATTCCAGAGCCCTGAGATAGTCTATGCTGGCAGCAAACAGGTACCAAGTTGCTTTCTGAGCATCTCAAGATCCCCACATTACTAAGGCCGCTGGCTGTAACTATGAGTGTAAGTCAGCAACCAGCTCCTATATTAGGAAAATTCCAAGACCTTGCAAAGACCTTCATTAGTATTCCTTCTAGTACCACAAAGGTGTGAGTTTGAATATATTTTAATATATTTCACATTTCAAGGTCAGGAAGAAAGCACTTTCGTGTACTTATGTAAGGTGGGTCTATCGGATGGAACTTTGTTTTCCTCTCTAAATTGATAAGACTTTTCTATTTGATGAAGGTGGTCTTTGAATGCATGCGGGAAGGAATAGATTATATGAAGACAGGCAAACAAGCAAACATTC
The DNA here is from genome assembly GCA_002007465.1 of Ailurus styani. NCBI lineage: Eukaryota > Metazoa > Chordata > Mammalia > Carnivora > Ailuridae > Ailurus > Ailurus styani. The sequence continues at coordinate 6,027,408 of LNAC01000276.1, forward strand.
AACGTATGGTAGTATTAGGCCCTCTTTATACTGTATGGCAAGTGATATTCACAGAGGAATCAGATTTAGAAGCTTTTCAAGCAGGAAACTCGTTCTTAAGATCTCCTCCACTTTCCTCCCTTCACTTGCTGGGTTCGCAAGCGTGAGCTGAAGTCTGATGCTTCATTTCACTTTAAATAATGTGAAAATTACTATGTTTGTAAGAAATCTAAGAAATGAGTACTAACAGCTTGTCAACTTGTTCTCCCTTGCGAGTCACTAGAAACAGAAGGCTCCTGTGGTTGGGTGAACACGGTCCCCTTAAGATTCATGTCCACGGAACGTGGCCTCATTCAGAAAGAGGGTCTTTGCAGGTATCATTAACTTAGGGATTTCAAGATGACATCATCCTGGATGAAGGGTGACCCAATGACTGGCAGCTTTATAAGGCCAAGAGGGAGATTTAAATGCAGAGAGATACACAGATACAGAGACAAACACAGAGAGGGGAAGGTCAGGAGAACACAGAGGCAGAGACTGGCATAATGCAGCCACAAGCCAAGGACCCACGGCCTAGGGCAGCCTTCCAGGATCCTTCCCTAGAGCCCTCGGAGGGAGTGCAGCCTTGCAGACACCTCGATTTCGGACTTCTAGCCTCCAGAATGGTGAGAGAATAAATTTCTGTTATTTTAAGCTACGCGGGGTGGGAGTGCTTTGTTACAGCAGTCCTAAGAAACGAGTACAGTTCTCAAAAATCAAAGCTATTAATTGTACTGCCAAATGCTCCCCTCTTTGCTAAAATTTTTCCCCTAAGGCATGGTGCACTGGGATCCCAAGGTAGTGTTCTGACACTGAGGACCGTGACCCCTTCGTGAGTTGGGGAAAAAAGCTTCCCACAAAATGAAATAGAACAGAAAATGCCAGAGACTACCATGAGTAATAAAAGGTGAGTATTCCTATTCTTTGCTAAAACTTTGGATCCGATCGTGTATGTGTGTATGTGCTTACAAGATCACGTCGTGAAATGTTGGTTTTCATCATGGTTGTGGTCACAACCAAACACACTGTAGAGTCCCTGAGGCCCCTATCTTTGGGCCCGTCTACAAGGGGAACCTGCTAAATGAATGGAAAGCTACCCCAGTTTGGAACATCTTCAGGGGTAAGCAGATTCACAGTTGCCAGAGGCTTGGGAACGGGAAATGGGGAGTGACTGCTCATGGCTACTTGGTTTCCTTTCGGGGTGAAGAGAATGTTTGGGGTGAGGAGTACATATAAATATATTAAAAACCACTGAATCGTACACTTTCAAGAGGTGAATGTTATGGTATCTGAATTGTAACATCCCCATTTAAAAAAAAAAAAGCAGCAAAATGGCCGAATCTGGACAGCAGGGAAACTGTAGGGCCTTCCCCTTTGATCAGGGCTTTTGGAACATTCTAGAAGAGGGAGAAACACCAAAAGGAAGGTTTTAGCTTCCTGCTAATAAGCCAGGTGGAGCTAATGACAAACCTAAAAGCACTAATTTACAAGATGGGACTTATAATTAATCCTCAGACTTCTGGAGCAACGCACAGTGATGGCAGTTCATTTTTTAACAATTTATTTTTATTGGGCGCCTGGGTGGCTCAGTGGGTTAAAGCCTCTGCCTTCGGCTCAGGTCATGATCTCAGGGTCCTGGGCATCGGGCTCTCTGCTCAGCAGGGAGCCTGCTTCCTCCTCTCTCCCTGCCTGCCTCTCTGCCTACTTGTGATCTCTCAAATAAATAAAATAAATTTTATTTTTATTGATTTGTACATATATTCTGCACTTTGTTAATGAAGTTATATTTTTCAGATTAAAAAAGAAGAGAGAGAGAGCTAAGTCGTGTTCACTGTGGCAACCCGGTCCCTGGTGTTGAAGATGGACGGACACACCCAGACACTGCCTAGCCCATCACAAGCAATCACAACCCTATGAAATAAGGAATGCTATTAGTCTTCTGATTTTAGAGCCAGGAAACTGAGGATGCGAGTGTGTAAGCAGCATCTCCAGTACCACAGAAGCAGGCCTGAGCTCCCTGCCTTCCATCTCTCCGCTCACGGTGCTCACATGTGCACGTGTGTCTAGAGAAGGGGCAATGGGAGCGGCCCGGCTGGAGGCGCAAAGAATCCTGAGCGAGGCCAGCCGGGAGTGCGAGAAACTTCCACGGGAGAAGGAAGTGCTAGAGAAGGTGGGGGGTCCCAAGTCAAATGAAAATTTGAGCTTTCAAGCACTGCAGCTGGGAAGTGGGTGTGGGCGTTCCCAACGGCTGCTGTCACGGATTTCCACAAACACTGGCTGAAAACAACACTGAGGATACTCTCAGGTGGGGCTGGAGGGCAGAAGGCTGAGCGGGGTCGGGCGGGCTGCCACCTCCTGGAGGCTCTGGGGGAGATCACCTTTCCCCTCCGTTTCCAGCTGCTAGGGGCACCTGCCCTCCTGGGCTTCCGGGCCCTCTCTCCATCTTCTATGCTGACCGCTGACTTCTGACCTCTGCTTCTGCCATCACACCTCCTCCTTGGACCTGGACCCTCCTGCCTCCCTCTCATGAGGACCCTTTGGATGACACTGGGCTCACCTGGATAATCCAGGCTCACCTGCCATCTCCGGACCTTGAATCACACCTGCAAAGCCCCCTTTGCCATAGAAGGTCACATGCTGGCGAGTCTTGGGGGTCGGATGTGAGCACCCCTGGGGGCCGCTGTCCTGCCCACCGCACGGGCTATGGTGTTCCCAGCACGTCAGTGTGGTGGGCGAGGCGGTGGGCTCTAAGTCAGCACACAGGAGAGACGCAGGTGGCCCTCCCTCCAGGCTCCCGGGCCACAGCTCTCCACCCACACGGTGCCGTGGGGAGGCCACGGGTGGCTGATCGCCGCTGCCAATGGACAGCAGAGCCCCGGAACTGCCAGGGCTGACGCCAGTCAGACTCCCAAGGCTGCCGCCTCTCATTACATAAGCACATTAACCAGATCGTGGCTCTACTTTACTTTACTGCTTAGACCCTGGAAGCCTTGGGATGGGGTGGATGTGGCTAGCGGGGGAAGACACCCTGATTCGAGGGCAGGGAACACAGCTTCCCCCTCTCCAGTGCAAGATAAACTTGAGGGAGGTCCAAACGGGTCATACTGCCAGCACCTTCATGCCTCAGGGCAGCCCTGCTGCGTAAGGAAGAGTCCTACTGGCCGATGACCTCGGGGCCCGTCACCTACCGGGTCGCCTACATCCCACTCTCTCCCACACTGCCATCCAAGCCCTGACACACCTCCCTTTGCACAGATGCAAGTCTGACCTCTTTCCACACGGTCCCTGTTTAGGCCCAGGGCATTTCTCAAAGAACTTCCCTGTCTCCAGCCTCTGCCTTGTCCAATCTGGCCTCCACCCGCTGATGGCTAGGGCCATAAAGTCCTCGAGATAACACGCCAGCCTGTAAGATGCCCAACTCTAGTGCTCCCTGGCTCCCATGTATGCTGGAGAGGTGCTCCCTGTTTCTTCAGAGTTTTCGTATCGTTTCCCCTTGGATTTCTAGCTCCCTGGTTTCAAACCACTTCTTGCGATTCTGTCCCATGCCCATAACCACTTCCATTGCGCTTCTAGTTCTCAGCCTGTGTCTCTGTCTGCCTCTCTCTTACTTAACAGCTTTACGGACATGGAATTCACGTACCATACAACTCACCCTTTTACAGCAAATGAGTCGATGGCTTTTAGCGTATTCAGGGTTGTGCACTGACCACCACAGTTTTAGAACATTTTCATCACCCCTGAAAGCAACCTTGCACCCCTTGGCTGTCACTCCCTGGTCCCCTTTCCAGCCCCAGGCAACCACTAATCTATTTTTTGTCTCTACGGATTGGCCTGTTCTGGATATTTCACATAAAATGGCATCAGAAGATACACAGCCTTTTGGAACTGGCTTCTTTCACTTAGCATGACGTTTTCAAGGCTCATCCATGCTGTAAGAGGTATCAGAAAGCGAGGCCTTTTCATTGAATGCTATTGTATGGATGGATCACATTTTATTTTTCCATTCATCTGACGGGACATTTGCGTTGTTTTTGCTTTCTGGCTACCGCGAATAACACTCCTGTGAACACCTGTGTACCAGTTTCTGTGCAGATATATACTCATTCCTCTCGGGCATATACCTAGGGTTGGGATTGCTGGATCATTCGGTAACTAACTTCTCCAGGACCTCCCAGGCTGTTTTTCCACAGTGGCTGCCCCAACCTACGGCCCTACCAGCAGTTTATACAGGAGGGTCTCAGTTTTTCCATCTTCCCATCTCTCTTTAAATTCTTTGATTAGGAGCCTCCAAGGGGACACTGCAAAAGATCACGGGGACCATCAATCACCATATCCTGGTATTATGAGCACCACGGAGCTGCCTCCCTTCCTGCTTTCTACGCCCACGGATGCTGGTTCTTTGCTCTACATTATGTCTGGTCAGTCACTATCCATTTCAGTCTTGTGAGGGGTTTGGGGAGCACCTTCATCATGCTACTGTGGGTGACTTCACCACTTAGTTTTCTTCCTCAAGTCAATTTCGCTCTGGCAAAGTAATTTCCGCAAATCAGAGGGACCCATAAACAGGACATAAATGTCCTTGTGCACAGGAACACGCTGGATTCCAGCCAGATACTTTGATGTGGTCCTTCCCTCCCTCCGTCGCATGCTGCAGCGGAGCCACGGGGCCTAGACCACCTCTTTGGCCTCTCTCACCTCCTGAAACTCACCCACAAGAATGACCAGATGATAAAATGTTCTCAATTAGATAGACAGTTGCATAACTCTGAAAAATCCACAGAATGGCACGCTTTAAAAGGGTGAATTTTATGGTATGTGAATTACAGCTCTATAAAGCAGTTCTATTAAGGGAAGGAGTGGCATGAGTTTAAAATATAACCACCCACGATGGGTTACATGTATGCTCTGAGTACAATCTTTTTTTTAAAAGATTTTATTTATTTATATGACACAGAGAGAGAGATCACAAGTAGGCAGAGAGAAGAGGAAGCAGGCTCCCCGCTGAGCAGAGAGCCCGATGGGGGCCTCGATCCCAGGACCCTGAGATCATGACCTGAGCAGAAGGCGGAGGCTTTAACCCACTGAGCCACCCAGGTGCCCTCTGAGTTCAATCTTGACAACATTTTTTTCAGGATATGATGTAAATCAACTTGTGTATTTGCTACTTTGAACACAACCAAATGCGACTGTATACTCAGCTGAAAACTATCTCAGAACAAGAGGGGAGAAGGAAGCAAGCTGAATTTTACACTCAAGGGCAAGATTAACAACAAAATTTAAGCACCGCAGCAGGGGCCCTTTCACTGAGGACATCATTTTCATCAGTTCGCCCCTTCCCCCATCCGTCACATTCCTCCTCCAGAAAATTCCTACAGGCAGCTCTGGAGCTGCCAGACGAATTATTTTGCACCTGGAGAAAGGGTTTTCAAAACATAACAGCTCTTCACCACTTTGGGGGGGAGGGAGGGGAAGTAGGACTCAACTAATAACAAAGAAACAAATTGTTTGGACTCCGCATAAAGTTTTAAATTACTTAAGAGGGCCGAGATGCAAAGGTTCTAGAAGTCTTAGAGGGAATTTGAAGAAATGGAAACAGGACCTTGGGTGAATAAGGAAGAAGAAGGAGACTTTGACACAAGGATTAGAAATATGCTAAACATGTAGTAGGTAAACACCCAGGGAGGCACAGCTGGTGACCACAGCCCTAGTCTCAGGGGCTGGTGACAAGGGTAATGGCCCTGCAGCCTGGTAATTGCTACTGTGTGACAAGAATGAAAATTATAACACAGCTTATGCCAGAAACAATGTACGTGCCACTTCAGCTTTCAAAGTGGAGGCATTCTCAAGTCAACTGAGAAAAAAAAGAGAGAGAAAAAGAGAAAAGCATCGCTTTTTCCATTTCTCTATGCATGCCATTTAAAAATAAAATAAGCTGTATAAACCCAAAACAAATTATGTTTACAGGGACTGAATTTATTACGCCTTCTGGTGTTATGCTCTTATTAGCTTTAAAACAATCTTTTTCTCAAAAGGGCTTGACCCATAAGATAGCAAACTACTGATAAGGTGTACACTCTGACCCCGTCCAAACAACAACCGAGATGCTTAAGTTTTCCAGACTCTTTATTATTTGCAATGTCAGCCTAAAAATACAGGTCTGGGGGCATGCACATATACACAGACTATACAACATTCACTGAGCATTCATGACATGCCAGACACTCTGCTGTGCACTTTAGACATATTACCTCATGGGATCTCTAACCAATGCTTATTCCCATTTTAAAGGTGGGGGGACTGAGGCTTAGCAAGGTTACATGCCTAATATGTGGTGGAATGGGGACCAGAGCCCAATCCAATTTGACACTCAAGCCTGCGCTCTTGACAATTCCCCACACAGCTTCAGGATTAATCATTTACCAGATACCTGCAAAATCATCCCCAAATCGCCCTTGGCCATGGGGCTGTTCACACTGTCCTGAACTCTCTCTACCCAACAAGAAGAAAAGAGGCCCTTTAAGGCTTCTGGCTGGAGTGCCACTCTCCCCAAATGAGCCGAAGGGCGAAGAGTTGTGTTTTTCACTTCCACGGTAAAACTTAGAGAAAACTTTTTTCCCCCCAAGAAAATTTTTTACACTCTGCGCCAGCCATCTCTTCTAAGGCTTCCATCTCAACAGAGCAACAGGTGACAAAGACAGGGGGAAGTAAACTACCACAAATCAAGCAAGGGTCAAGGGCCTCTGATTTCTCCCTACAGGAAAGCTGCCCGGCACCGTCCAAATTCTTCCACAAGGAACTGGAGTAAGGGGAGATCCAAAGCACACACACGTATCGTTTCGTTACCCCAGAGCTCCCTAGCACGGAGGCTGTCCACTCCGGGGAGTGAGCTCTCCGTGGAGGGCCGAAGCACCACGGCGCTGGTTACTGTTTACGGTTATCACTACATCCCCGGTCCTTCCCCGGGCGCTCCTGACCCTCGAGCCCGGTGACCTCCCTCTCCGGAGCGGGGGGAGGCTGCACCACCCCAGGGCTGGAGCTCGGATGGGGCCGGCGGGCACCGTCTGCACCCCTGCATTCGCCAGCCAGAGCCCAAACGCACTGAAGGGGCAGCTTGACCTGCAGGACCCGCCCGCCGGCTCGGAGGGTCCACGGGGGCCCGGCCCGAGGCTGAGGCAGCCCCGGGGGTCCCGCGCCAGAGGCCGCCCCCGGGGCCCGACGGCGCCTTCCCGGGGCCCGAGGCCTCCCTCCCGAGCTCCGTTCTCCTCGGGCCCGCCCCGCTGCCCTCACCTCGGCCCGGTCCCCCGCAGGCCGCTCGCCGCCGCCACCGCTGCCGCCCGGCCTCCTCGGATCCACAGCGACCCGTAGCCCGGGGTCGGAAACGGGAAGCCGCGCGGGCGGGCTGCGCGTGCGTGTCCCCGCCCCGAGGAGGCGTGGCCCCGGAAGGGGCGGGGCGCGCGGGTCTGGGGAACTGCGGACTGTTTCTGGCTGGTCCTGGGGCGGGTCGGGAGGGCGACCTCCGCCCGGCCTTGTGGGGGCACCCCAGGACCTAGCCGGGAGGGTGTCTGCGAAGGGGGTGAGGGCGATCCTCGGGGGCGGGTCAGCGGGGGTGGGGGGCGTCTTGAGGGAATCAGCGGGCGCCTGGGCATGGCTAAGGGGATTGAGCCTGGGCCGAGAAGTCTGAGGGCAGGGTGCAAGCAATGGCGAAAACAGGTCCGGTACCTGAGAGGAAGGGGCTGTGTAGGTTGCAGGAAGTTAGACGGATCTGGGAAAAAAAGAGCCATATGCCTCTCAGGTGGCCCCAGACACCCCAACGTGGGTACGACCAGATAGATACCCCTAACACATACTAGACCCCCAGGCGGCTGCCATCAGATACTCAAACCATGCTTTCGGGTACCCTCGGATCGGTCAGACAGCCCACCTCGATCTGTCAGTCACCCCAAAGTATTCAGAATCTGAAAAACATGCCAAAATACCCCAAAGTATGCCGTCACCCAGGAGCCATCAGATACCCCCAAATAGAAACATGTCAGAGACCCTACTCCAAACTTTCAGATACTCCCCCAAAACACATTCTAGACCCCCCCAGTACAGATAATGTCACCTACCCCCAAACAAGTATTCGGAATCTAAAATACACGCCAGACCACCCCACACACAGGTGTTTTCGGACACCGGAAGACATGCCAGACATGCCTCCCCCCCGTGCCGCCACCCCCTCAGGTGCCATCAGATTTCCCAGCTCTGAGGCTGCTTGTTCCAATCCAGTTTGGCCACTGGTGAGACAGTTGGACAGTCAGTACCCAGGAGAGGAGCCAAGCACCTCTTTCACCAGGTTCAAGCTGGCCAACCAGGCTGAGATCTTTCTAAGCCAGACTCACTTCAAAACCCCCACGATCTGTGGCCGAGAGCCCTCAGTTCAGAAACGGGATGGCGGAGTCCCCAATGACCTGCCTCCAGTTTAAGTCCATTTTGTCACGGTCAAGAGAGGGAGCACGTCCAGGAAACTGGAGTTTCCAGAAGTGTTAGAACGCGCTTCATCAGAGGTGAGAAACCGGACACAGGGGTTTTTGAGGTCTCAGTGGATGTGTAAATGTTCACTCTCTGAGTTCCTATGACTTTGGGACTTTAGTGCAAAGGCAGTGGGGAGCCATTCAAGATTTTAAGCAGGAAAAGTGGCATGATCCTTATTGCTTTAGCTACCTTGGTTATAGAAACCTTCAGGTTGACATAATTCTCCCCTAAATATAGAAACTAACTTTCTGAAGGAGACTGGCAACATGGCGAGGTGTCTCTTGCCTTTCTTTTTTCTTTCCATTGTGCATTTATTATGTCCTTCTCGTGGGCCAGGGACTCTGCCAAGAGCTAAGGAGATACAGGGAGTAAGTCTATGGGAGCGTTTCTCAGTCTTGGCACCGTTGACAACGGGGACTGGATAGTCGCCTGTTGTTGGGGGCTGTTCTGGAGGATGTTGAACAGCACCCCTGGCCTCTATCCACTTAGGGGCAAGCAGCACCCCAGTCCTGACAACAACAAAAAAATGCCTCCAGATATTGCCAACATCCTCTCGGCAGACAGCACCCGGCCTAAGAGACACTCAGACACCAGTACAGTCTCCCCGTCCACAATCCAGGCTTCCTGGGGGAGGTGGCCCTGGCTTCGTTCTAAAGGGTGAGTAAGAGTTAGGTGGCCAAAGGAGTTCCAGGAACACCACTGAATGAGCAAGGCGCAGGTGTGTGTGGGCAGCCACGAGACTTCCCGGTGGCTGAGTAGTGGAAGGGAAAAGTGGACAGGTAGGCAGGGTCAGACCATGAAGAACCTCAGAGGTCAAAGCCAGTAATAAGACCGTCTGGAGGGGCACATGGGTGGCGAAGTCAGTTACATGTCTGCCTTTGGCTCAGGTCCTGATCTCATCATCCCCGCTCGGCGGGGAGTCTGCTTCTCTGCTTCTCTCTCTGCGGCTCCACCTGCTTGAGTGCGTGCTCTCTCTCTCTCTCTCTTTTAAATAAATAAATCAAATCTTAAAAAAAAAAAAAGACTGTCTAGAACGGTGTTCCAGTGGGGCTGGTCTCTGGGAAAGCATCTCAGCTCTACCCTGGTGACCCACCTTCTGTAATTACCTGGAGTGTGACTCATTCCCTGCTCTGTTTAACTTACTAACTACGGGGCTGTTCCTTTAAGCAACAGGTAGTAACATCTGGCTTTGAATACCTCCAGTGGTGATAGGCTTGTGGCTGGTTATGCCTGGGAGGTGCCTGCTCTCAGCCTGTCGGGAGCGAGCCACAGCTGATCTGGCCCCACGGGCCTCCTGCACAAGTGTGGGAACTGCGGTCCCGGGGTTGTGGGTCTGTGATTTAGCTGCCAGCTTTAACTCAGCAGCCCATGGGGATGATGACAACAGTGACAATGGACACTATCCTTGCCCATTTGTACCAGACACCACGCTAAGGGCAACCCATGTATTTTCTTTTACACCACCTCAAATCTTCTGTGATCTCAAATGGCTGTTCTGAAAATCAAATATTGTCTCCAGGAGGTGGAGCTTGATTTCCACCAACCTGAAAGAAGGCTGGATTGAGTTACTTGCTTCCAAAGAACAGAGTTGGGAGAGGGAAAGAACAGTAACCAGGCAGATGTTGCCTTAACCAGGGGATGAAGGTTAACATCCTCAGGGATGTGAGATCGATAGCACTGAGCCCCTGATCTGCTGAGGCAAGAAGATTCCCAAACCCATAACCCTGTCTCATGAGAAAACATCAGATGAACCCAGACTGGGGAGGGGGGGATGCATTGTCCTAGCCACCTGGCTAATACCTCTCAAGAGGGTCCAGGTCACGAACAATAAGAAAAGACTGAGAAACCTTCATGGACCAGGGAGATGAGGGAGACAGGATGATAAAAGAGAACCCAGTATTCTCAATTGCGTCTGGAAACACAGAGAACCCGAATGGAAGAAGAAACCTCGGCTACATCTGAGGCAAATCTGCACTTTGCCTAATAATACGGTACCAGTGTTGATTCCTGAGTTGTGACAAAGGTACTGTGGTCACAGGTGATGCTACCATGACGGGAACCCGGGTGAAAGTTAGAAAGGGACCCTCTGCTCTCTCCACTTTGCTGTGATTCTTAAATTAAAAGTCGAGGGGAATAAGGGGGTTACTCACCCCCTTTGGGGGGGATGGGAGGAGTTAGTCTGTTGTGTCAAGATAGTGCGAAGTGTTAAATGTGTATTGTCGACTGTGTGCAGACGGGGGGGGGGGCGTCAGCGTCTCTAACCCCCTGCATTGTTCGAGCGTGAAATGTACAACTCTGCTGTTAGAACCGCCCAGGTTGTGGTATTACGCAAGGCAGCCCTTGCTGACTAATACACCGCCTGGGGTTTTTGCAGTGACAAAAGCTGAGATTTAGAGGTGTTTTGTGGGCCCTGAGCTAACCCCATGGTCCCTGCCCTTCAGTGACCTGATGCTCTTCAGGGAGCTGAGGTCAGCCTCCACTTGGCAAGGGTGAAATGGGATGAGGACTCAACATGCAAAGGAGGCCACGCGACAGGATGAGGAGCAATAAAGGAGAGAAAGTGGCTGCCATCCGGAGGGCTGGGGCCAGGCCACGGGACTTACCAGAGCTCAGAAAGGGTTTGCCACACAGGGGACAGCTGGAGTGGCCAAGGAAGGTTCCTTGCGCCAGCTGGTGCCCGTTGATACATTCCTTCCTCTCTCTAGCATCCTGACCCTTGTCCTTTAGAAGCACTGGGCTCTTCCCCTGTGAGGGACAGAAGTGAACCTTAGAATGACTCATGCATTCAGACCTTCCTTGGATCATGGGGCTCCAGGGCCGGGGGCATACTGAAAAACTGGAGCAGGTAGAGGGAGGTCCCCCCTGGCCCAGCCCCCTGACCTTCTCCTTCTGCCTGGTGACCCGACAACGCAGGGAGCTCAGCCTGCGCTTCACCTTGGTGCTTCTGTTATTCCGCTCAATCTTGCCGGCGCCGTCCTCGCTCCTAAGGGACGGAAAGATGAACGGGGGGTGGGGGGGACGGGACAGCAGGGTCAGAGGGCCATTTTCAGCCTGTCCTGCCAATTGCTCCTGGACCTCAGCTGTAATTTGTCTCCAGACCACTTCTTCTGACTGTCTGAACTCTCTCCTTTTGGCTCTCACTTATTCACTCAACAAACATTTAGGAATGTTTGCAAAGTTCCAGAAACTGTAGTGCTGGGTTTACAGAGGGGACCGCGATATGGTCTCAAGCTTGGAGACCCTCAGTGGGCGTGGCTGGAAATCCTGGCTCTGTCCATTTCTGCCTCCTCCCTCTGATTCGCCCCTGACCCCAATATCTAATCAGCTTACAAATGCTGCTCATTCTTCCTTCGGGATAGCTCTCAAATCCTGCTCCCCTCTTTCCCCTAACCCCAGCCCCAGATCTCCGTCACGCCTCTCTCTTGGATTACTGGTACCCCTCATTTAATAAATACAGTTGACCCTTGAATGATGTAGGGGTTAGGGTCGCCAACCCCCTGCACAGTCACAAATCCGTGTATAACTTCTGACTCTCCCACAACTTAACCACTGCGAGCCTACTGTTGATCAGAAGCCTTACTGTTAATGTCAACAGTCACATATCCTGTGTGTTACAGGTATTAGGTACTGGGTTCTAACAATAAAATAAGCCAGAGGAAAGAAAATGTCATGAAGAAAACCATAAGAAAAAAAAAAAACCATAAGGGAGTGAAAATACATTTAGAGTCCTATACTCTATTTATTGAAAAATAAAATCCACGTACCTATGGACCCACGTAGTTCAAACCCGCTGTGTTCAAGGATCAGCTGTATTTATTAAGTCAGCGGCCAACAACCCAGCCCCTGTAGAATCTGTTCACTGGCAAGAGGTCCCACTCCTCCAGGCTGCATCCCCTGCCTGCCCCCAGCCCTGTCTGTGCTCACCACTATCAGTCACCAAAGAGCCATGCTCCTTAGTGTCACCGAGGTGACCTGGCCTCTGCTGACTTCCCTCCCCTTCCCTCTTCCCAGCCCCACCATCCCTCAAGCCTTGCCCTTTCTCCAGGAAGGCGCCTCTTTATTTCCCCCATCCTCCTCTCCATGGGTTGGCAAACTCCTACTCTTCCATTGAAGACCAGCTCAAGCCGTCACCTCCTCCAGGAAGTCTTCCTCTGCCCTCCCAGGGTGTATGAGGAGCTTCTTCGGGCCCCACCACCATCGTTGCCCTGGCACTTCCAGGGAGGGGCTCCCCCTCCTGCTCCCAGTTTAGGGTCCTGGACGAGGGCCCCCGGAAAGCGTGTGCAGATCAGTGCAAGCCCCGGCCCCAAGCGCCCCCCTGTGGTAGCTCCGCAGACTTACTCAGACAGGAACTCAAACCAGGTGAGGTTTGAGTGGGCTCCCCCGGGGCTGACTGACAAGCAAGCCCTCTGCCGGGCCCTGCAGGATCAGAGGGGACAGACCCCTGGGTCAGCGGCCCCTCCTTCCCCAGCCGCCCCATCTCCCGCCTGTGCTTCCGTGCACCCTGGAGGCCTCACCATCCCCCCCCCCAGTGTGCTGCCTCCGTGGTCACCGTGGCCACCGTGGCCACCGTGGCCGGTTTTCCAGCAGAGGGTAGTAACACACCTGGCTCGCACAAAATCGGCACGTCAGCAAGATTTTCTAGCAGATGGCCGAGTCTTGGGAAAGAGGCCCCGATTCTCATTTGTGCAAAGGTACCTCGTGGGCTCTCTCCTTCCCGGCTCAGGTCCCTTCTCCTTGCCCACATTCGCCGCTCCCCCCACCTCTCCTTCCCTGTTTCTCTCCCCTGACTCCCTGCCTTCTCCACACCTGTGGCCCCCTGTCCACTCCTATACTGTCCCCCCCGCTTTCCCCCCATACTCGCCCTCCGCGTCTGTCTTCCCACCCCCGCTCCCTCACACCTGCCCCCCTTCCCACTTACCCATGGTACTGCCGAAGTTCTTGAAGCACCTGCTGGACGATCAGCCTGGGGCAGGGGGCGGGGGGAAGGGTTGGTAAAAACAGCTCCCAGTCGCCCCAGGTCATAGACGTGTTCCCCCAGAGGAGCTGGGATCGCCCAGACAGGCCCCCCGGTTCCCGAAGCAGACCCTGACTGGGGGACCCGACCCCCACACCCCGATGTTATATGGAGGACCCTTCTGAGAGGCCTGGGGGCCTCGTCTGGGAGGAGGGTGGTGTGGGAGAAAAGCTCGAGGTTACGGGGGGTTGGGGAGGGACCCCAGCCTTGACCCCATGGCTGCCCACTGGGGGCCCCTTGCCCCTGCCAGGCAGACACTCACATGTGATCGGGCTCTACGTGGTCCTTTTCCATGCACTCCAGCACCAGGGGCTCCAGACCTGGAAGCGGCCCTCGCCCCGGGAGGAACAGACATGAGGGGGCTGCGGGGCAGGCCAGCCCCGCCTGGGCCCCCCGTGACCCATCCCTGCACAGCTGGGGACCTGCCCGATGGGGCTTGCCGTTCGGGGGAGGGGGAGAGGCACCAAGAGGGCAGAGAGCCAGTGTTGGGGGTGAACCCCGGGTCTCACGATGGCGGACAATGTGCCCAGCACTTTGCTCAGTGCCCTCAGTGGACCCTCCAAGGAGCCCTAAGGAGATACGTGTATTGTTCCATTCTTTTTTCTTTTTTAAGATCTATTTATTTATTTGAGAGAGAGAGAGAGCAGGGTGGGGAGGGACAGAAAGAAAGAGAGAGAGAGAGAGAGAGAGAGAGAGAGAGAGAGAGAATCTCAAGCAGACGCCCAGCTGAGCATGGAGCCAACACGGGGCTCCATCTCACGACCCCGAGATCACGACCTGAGCCGAAATCAAGAGTCCGAGGCTCAACCGACAGAGCCACCCAGGCGCCCCGATTCTTACAGAGAAAGCCGCAAGGCTCAGAGACTTGCTAGAAAGTGGGAGATTTGGGTTTAGGCTTCAGTTCCCTCTGAAAGCAGAGAGACAAGCTCTAAGACCAGAGATTCAGAGATAAGGAGGGAGATAAAGTAGGGGACAGAGGTAGAGGCAGAAGAAGAGCCCTAGGGGAGCGAAGGGATAGCAGTGGTGCAGTCCACCTCGGCTGGAGGCCCTGGGGAGGGGGGAAGAGGGAGGGGAAGGGGGAGGCGGGTGCTGGATGCCTCTCTCCCTCCACCCGCCCCCTCCCCAGGAATTCTGCCCAGTTCCTGCCCTTGGGCCCTAAGCCCCTGCCTCCCATCAGTAGCCCTTTCCTCTCTCAGGCCCATCTGGGGCCCCATCCAGGGAACCCTCCAGCAGAAACCCCCTATTCTTTGGGTTTGAATGAGGGAAACCCCCAGGCTGGGCTACCTTGAGCAGCCGGAGTGGGCACATCCAAAGTGGGAGCGATTTCCAGGGAGCCGATCTCATCGAAGGACGCGGGAACAGACCGTGACCTCACTCTTTTCTCAGGGCTGTCACATTCCTGCGGGGAATAAGTGTCTCGCTAAGTCAGGGAGGCAGCCCAGGGTGGGCAGGCAAGCTCCCTAGTTGGAGGGTCCCAGCTGTGGGCTGGAGCCCACAAACTCTGAGCTCCAGGTTCCAGCCATCAGGGATCTCTCCCCAGGTCATGGTCCCATGGAACAAAGACGCCCCAGACACAGGCTACGGCCCCGAGGCTGGAACCGCAGACCTGGCATGGATCTACCAGTCATGAGCAGGGCTTCCGGCTAGCTGCAAAGATGCTTAGGCGATCTTCCCGCCTCCCAGATTCTGGGTTGCACTTGTAACCAAGGATGCCCTCCTGTGGACCTCACCCCAGCGAAGAACCCTCAGGCTTGGGCTGGAATCTCAGGACTCAGGGGCTCCCCAGTCTTGGGCTACCCCATGGACAGCCCCGCGGGGACAGGTAAGTCCTACCTGCTACCAGTGAGGAGCTCCTTCCCACCCACCACACTGGCCCCTGGCCCCCCAGTTGTGCCATTATCAGGGGTGGCTGGAGGTTGCACCCACCTTGCCTGGGTGCTCTGCTGGGGTCACACCCCCAGACAGACGCTCCTGGGTCCAGGCCTGCAGATCCTCTCCCGGCAGGTTCAGAGCAAGGCTGGCCAGCGTCCGAGGTAGACAGGGCCCCTCCTTTGCAGCTGAGGCCTTGAGGCTGAGCCTGGTGGAAGAAATGAGGAAGGCAGGTCTTCAGGGCGTCTCTTCCACCCGGCCCTTGGCCCGGGCACCAGCATCCAGGGGCCTGGGGGAACCCGCGGGGCGATCCTTCTGGGGCAGGGGGGAGTGGCCAGAACCCCGAGGGGTCTTCGGTCTCCCTCCATCAGAGGGGTCATCGGGGGAGCCTGGCTGGGGAATTTGCAGGTAGATCCATGTCTTTGAACGGCAGACACATTTTAACACAGATTGGATTTCTGCTTGCGGTGACTTGGTGAGGGGTGTTAAGGGAGGCAGGTGGGCGTGGCTAAAGCACCCCCCCCACCCCCGCACTGTCGGGGGCTGCTGCTGTGTGTGGAGTCAAGCACACACCTGTGTTTTAATGACAAGTGCGTCTGTGGCTTTGTGCATGCCCGTGCGCTGGTCGCACATTTAGGCTTTTCTGTACGGGTGGAAGCGGGATGAGTGTGCAAGTCGGTGGGCACGCACAGCCAGTGTGCATGGGCACGTGCGCACGTTTGGGATGGTGCTGTGTGTGCCCGCAGGGTGGGCCCGCCCTGTCCTGGGGGTGCGTCACGGAGGGCACGCACTGACCTCTGCCAGCTCTCCGAGCAACTCCGTGACCTCTCCCAGCTGCGTCTCCGAGGCAGGCCCGGGGACTCTGCTGAGCTGGAGAACGTCGATGCTCCTCCAGCCTCTTCGTGGGGGGAGCCGCTGTCCTTGGCCCCCCCAGGCTGGCTGTGAGAAAAGTCACCGAGGCCCAGATCCTGCAAATACTCGCTGCCCTGCAGGGCCCCCAGGTCCAGGCTGAGGTCCTCCGTGCTGTCGCCCAGTGTCCCCGGAATACCATCCTCCTGCGGGCCGGTGTTGGGGGAGGGGAGAAGAGGGCATTGACTGAGGCCCGGGCACCGAGTCCCTGCCCATCCCTCTCCTTTCCGACCAGGGCTCAGCGCCCTTCTCATGGAGTGGGGGGTAGTCCCCCCAGCACTCTGTCTAACCCGGGCCTTCAAGGCCTTATTCCCAAAGAGGGGCTGGAGGTCTGGGCTTCTACCCAAAGTCACCTCACTGCTGACATTCCCCGCTTGACCTCAACCCTGCCCCCTCACCCAGCTCGGTCAAGGTCTCCGAATACTGCTGCGGGGACCTAGGTTATCCTGTACGCTAATGCAGAATTTCAGGCGGTGTCGGCCCTCCAGGCCGTGTCCCTGGGCACCTTGGGGCATCTCCACACAGGTCTCTTGGATCCCAAGTCTCCCTCCCACGCCCTGGGCTAGGGGGAGGCACGTGAGGACCTTGCCTCAGTGTGCCCTCAAACTCAGGAATCCAGAGAAATCATGTTAGTGCCGTATTTTTTCTTTTTTTTAAAGTCAAGTAATGCAAGGAGATCCACAATGGAGGAGTTACGTAAATGTTCAATAAGGGCAGTATGGGACCCTGCGCTCTACCACTCCCCTGGCTCCCGTCCACTATCCCTGGCCCTGCTCCCTCCCACCGGAGCCCTTCAGCCAATACCTTCCCCTGCAGGACAGGTGGAAGCCCAGGGGACACATTACAAAAGGCCACAGGGTCAGCCGCCTCCACTATGGGCCCCTCTGTAGTCTCGAGCTGCCACGCCCCCCGGGGGGTAGCAGCGTGCCAGGCCCTGCCAGACACGGAAGACACGCAGACATGGACGACCACGTGGCAGCCACCAGCCGCCAACACACCTCCACCCCGACCTAAACGGACTGGCCTTATCGCTAGTGCCACAGCAGCTCCACCACAAGGCGGCATTGTTAACCCACTTTCCGGATCGGAAGACTGAGGCACAGGGAGGAAGGAAGACTTGCCCTGGATCACACGGCCAACTAATGGCAGAGCCGGACTCAAACTCAGTTCTGTCTGGATCCAAGCCCTATGCTCTTTCTCACCCGTCTCTCTCCTCCTATTCCTTTTCTCTTCTCTCGTTCCCTTTAAATCATTCTATTGGCCATTTTTAAATTTTTCAGCCGGGCAACTTGCGTTTTCCTCTCCTTGGAAAATCTCCAGGAAAATCTCCAGTTTAGCCTGGAGAACTCCTATGCATCCTTCAAAAGCCAGCTAGGGCATGCCCGCCAGGAGGCCTTCCTCCTCCTCCAGAGGAGGGTACGATGTCCCTCCTCTGGGCCGTCGTGATCTGCTGCCCAGGGACTTTCCTTGTCCAGACCTTTGTTAGGACGGATCTCAGGAGGATTTGCTGGTAGGAGGGTGGGTGGGCCTCTCCCAGTGCTCCCTGCAAAGCCAATACTGAGACATGGCCCCGGGCATGTCTGCGGTCTCAGGCCGCCCTCAATGGACTGTCCCAATTGGTGGCCCAAAGGGGCTTCGGAGGGGACATGCCCCCCTGCCCCGTCATGGACTCTACAGAAGACCCCCAGGAGGGGTGCCTGGCTGCCTCAGTTGGTACAGCATGTGACTTTTTTTTAAGGTTTATTTATTTATTTTAGAAAGAGAGAGAGAGAGAGAGAAAACATATGCAGAGCTAGATCCCAGGAGCCCGCGATCATGAACTGAGCTGAAACCAAGAGTCGGATGGTTAACCGAGTGAGCCACCCAGGGGCCCCGAGCATGCGACTCTTGATCTTGGGGTCGTGAGTCCAAGCTCCATGTTGGGTGTAGAGATTACTTTAAAATGAATGAATGAATGAATGAATGAATGAATGATTTAATTAATTTAATTTAATTTAATTAATTGGTGGTGATGTTAATAAATGTGATTTTATAAAAAGTCCTCCAGGGGCACCTCTCCCTCTGTACCTCCCCCCAGTGGTGCTCTCTCTCTCTCTCTCTCTCTTTCAAATAAATAAATAAATAAAATCTTTAGGGGGAAAGATTGGGTGGCTCAGTTGGTTAAGCGTCTGCCTTTGGCTCAGGTTATGGTCCCAGGGTCCTGGGATCAGGTCCTGCATCCGGCTCCCTGCTCAGCGAGGAGCCTGCTTTTCCCTCTCCCTCCGCCCCTCCCCCTGCTTGTGCGGGTGCGCGCTCTCTCTCTCTCTTCCCCCCCTGTGTCAAATAAAGAAATATAATCTTTTAAAAAAAATCTTTAAAAAAAAATTCCCCGGGATAGGATTGCCAGATAAAATACAGGACGCCCAGCTAAATTTGGATTTCAGATAAACAACCAGTACTTTTTTAGTATAAGTATATCCCAAAACATTGCACTATTTGACATTCAAATCTAACTGGGTGACCTGTAATTTTGTTTGCTCCGTCTTGCAACCCTACGCCTGGACCCTTTGGCTAGGCAGGGCCAGTCCTTAGCAGGTGAGGGAGAACAGGGAGGCCCCCTGCTAATCCTTCGGGTGGGGGATTTACGGAGAAGCCTCCAATTCAAAGTCTGAAAGTGTCCAGAAAGAGGAGCTATGCAGGATCTGGCTTTTCCCCCTGACCTCTCTCCCTTGGTGCTCTCCACGGCTTTTACCCCTTCCTTCCTCTTTGTACCCATTTATCCCGCGATGGACACGGACGGCTTCCACGCCGGGTTGTTGGGAAGCGTGCTGTGGACATGGGCGTACAGCGACAGGTGGAGAAGGATTGCTGGAGCGAGCGGTAATTCTGGGTTTGACTTCCGGAGCGCACTCCATACTGTCCGCAAGGCCCCCTTTCTCTGGAATCTCTCCTTTGCATCCGTTGATCTTCGTCCCTCCCACCTCGTCGGCTGCTCCTTCTCTGCCTCCCACCCTCCCTTGGTCCTTAATATACCCAGGTCCCTCTTCTTTGGTCTCTGTGGGAATACCCACGTCTCTGGTCGTGGCTGGCTCAGGCTCGCCTGTCCCTCCTGTGACCCGGGCAGCAGCCTCCTGGCCGGTCTCCACTTTCCCCAAATCACTCCTGTCCCATCCCTGGTGCCTGGACAACCTCTATTGACTCCTGTCTCCTCTGCCACTGCCTGAAAGGTTTCCTTGTGTCTCTGGTTTTTATCCTTCTGTAAATATAAACATGTCAGGACAGCCTCTTGGCCTGGGCCGGGGCCCCCCTCTCCCTCTCTTGCATCTGGCCTCCCTCACCGGAGGCAGAAGTGGGAACTCGGCCAGAGCCGGGGGTGGCAGGGGTGGTGGGCAGCTGTGGGCACAGGCTGTCCTAGCTCCCGGCAGCAGGTACACCGAGGGAGCCGGGGGCGGGGAGCCTCATCCTTTGCTTGGGAACCCGAATCTCTCCTCCAACATGGCCCGGGTGAGAAAAGACGGGAGCCA
Organism: Ailurus styani; assembly: GCA_002007465.1. Classification (NCBI taxonomy): domain Eukaryota; kingdom Metazoa; phylum Chordata; class Mammalia; order Carnivora; family Ailuridae; genus Ailurus; species Ailurus styani. The sequence goes on from LNAC01000276.1 coordinate 6,047,235, forward strand.
GCCCAATGGGGGGCCTTTCCAGGCACCCGACTAAACAGTGTATGCTGACCCAGACACCCCAGAGAGGATGCGATAAATCCAGGCTCTCGCTGCGTGGACCCTGGGGAGCCTTGGGGGAGGGGCTCCGCCCGTCGGACTCAGAGACCAGACGTCCCAGGAATGCTCACTCTGTGGAAGGGCTTACTGGATGCAGCTTTGGACAGTATATGGATACACTGGTTTTTAAAAACATGAGTAGTTATTTATTTCATCTATATTAGCAAGCTGTGGCATGCCCCGGCAGCTTGGAGCGTATTGTTTATCTGAAATCCAAGAAAGAGAAACACCTTTCTTGATCAGGTAAGAAAGGAGATCGGTATTGAACAAAATAGCAAACAAATGATGGGTAGATGGTTCTTGAGGGGCTCAAAGGGTGGGAACACCTCAGTCAAGGTTCGCATCTCTGGTATGACTTTTACTAGCTCAGTGTGACCTCAGGCAAGTCCCAAACCCTCTCTGGGTCTCAGCTTTCTCCTCTGAAAAATGGGTGCAATGCTGCCTTTTGTCAGATTTCTTGCTGTGCCGGTACAGTGGAATGAGGCGTGCACGTTGCAAGCCTGAGGTCAGTGGAAGCAGATCTGATGGTGCCTGCTGTTCTATTTTGGGGGTCAGGGCTCTCCATCTGAGGGAGTTGATGGCTGTGTCAGATGCAGCCACACAGCCTGTGTCCTACCCTTCCAGAGTTAGGTGCAGGGAAAGGGATGGTTTAACCCAGCTATCATAATCAGGTATGATAGAATGTTCCAGAACGCAGGCTGAAAAACTGAGGGGGGCCAGTGGGCTCTGTCTGGAGGGACAGGAATTCTGGATTGGAATTTTACTTAGAAAATCTCCTCTTGGAAAGCACAAAATCCAGTGTAACCATGGGTGTAAGCAATCTATTAAGTACAACTCAAGTAGGAAAAATTAGACAGTCTTTAGATAGCCTCCATAGCACAAGAAAACCCAAAAAACCCTATTTTCAACCACATAAAATAGCGTCCACATGACATGTAAGTGATCTCTTGAACTGGCCAAGTTTCATGCATTGGTCATGTTTCATATATTTTTAAAAAGTTCTACTTCTTGGGGTGCCTGGCTAGCCCAGTCGGTAGAGCACCGGACTCTTAATCTCAGGATCATGAGTGCAAGCACCACAATGGGCTTGGAGTTTACTTAAAAAATAAAAAGAAAGAAAAGGAAGAAGAAAAGATCTACGTCTTACCAGTCAGGAGACAGTAGACTTTCAAGAAGTCCTACTAAATGTAAGAAAGAAAGAAAGGGAGGAAGGGAGGGAGGGAGGAAGGATGCAACCAGGGGGTCTTCCTGGAGGAGATGAGATGACAGCTAATGAAGCCTTGAGGAGCAAATAGGAGTTGGCTAGGCAGAAGCTATAGGCAGGGGCGTTCCAGGCATCAAAAGAACAGGCTGTTCAGAAGCCTGCAGGCTTGAGAGGTCCTGGTGCTTCCAACAACTGGCAAGAGTTCCTTACTGGCTGGAGGTGGAGAGGGGGTCTGGGCCAGATTAGCAGGCCTGGTAGGTCAAGCAAGAATTTTTTTTTTTTAAGATTTTATTTATTTGTCAGAGAGAGAGAGAGAGAGAACCTAAGCAAGCAGAGTGGCAGGCAGAGGGAGAGGGAGAAGCAGCTTCCCTGCTGAGCAAGAAGCCTGAGCTGGGACTTGATCCCAGGATCCTGGGATCATGACCTGAGCTGAAGTCAGTTGCTTAACCAACTAAGCCACCCAGGTGTCCCAAGAATTTTTCTTAAAGATTTTATTTATTTATTTGACAGAGAAAGACACAGCGAGAGAGGAAACACAAGCAGGGGGAGTGGGAGAGGGAGAAGCAGGCTTCCCTCCAATCAGGGAGCCCGATGCGGGGCTCGATCCCGGGACCGGGGATCATGACCCGAGCTGAAGGCAGACGCTTAACACCTGAGCCACCCAGGCGCGCCCAGGTCAAATGAGAATTTAATCTCTAAATTCCAAACAGTGGTGGTAAGGAGGTGGGGGGTGGGTGGCTGCGATGTGCCTTCAGGGAGACCACGCAAGGTGCAGAGTGGAGCTGGGCTCGGACGGGGGCAGCACGGAGGACGCCTGGTGGGGCGATGGTGGTCGTGACCTCCTCCAGGGCAGTGGAACAGAAGGGAGAAATGTGGAAGATGTGTGGTGCTCACAGGGCTCAGGCAAGAGTGGGCGAGAGGAGGGACAAGGACAGTGCCTTTCATGGCCTCCAGCTCCGGGCAGACGGCAGTGACAGGGACGCGGGTGGAGGGGTTCATTTGCTGGGGAAAGGCGGGGAGAGCCCGGCCGCGTGCTCCCAGGGGCCCTGCCTCCCCAGGACACAGTTCCCGCATCAGCACCTCATCCGCCCACTGCCTGCAGCTTACTGGTTTATCCGGAGAGTTCCAGAGCCCGGAACTAAACCTGAGTCCTGATCTTACCTTTGTGCGCCCTGGATCTTCCCTGACACTTGGGGCCAGTTCCTACCTGCTGGGCCCTAGTGTCTCTTCTACAAAATAACGGGGTGGCTCCGCAGAGTGCCCTATATGCTTTAACTGTTACAAACCCTCCTTCCTTAGTGTGGGGGGGCGGTGCAAAACGCCACCCAGAACCCCCTCCGGGGAAGATGTGCCGCCCCAGATGCGAGGAGGGGGGCTGCTTGCAGATGGCTGCTAGCTGTCACAACCCTGCCAGGAAGTCACAGCCCTTCCTGGGCGGCCCACAGGCCACCACTGATCCATGTGGGGACCTAATGGTTTGCCCGTCGCAGCCTGACTCGAGACCACTCTGCAGGGCTGCAGTAGCTCGGAGCTCCCCGTGGAAGCTTCTCGTCCTGTTTCATCCACCCACCCACCCATCTACCCATCTTTCCTTCCTCCTGTCCATCCACCCGTCCATGTCTCCATCCCTCTGTCAATTCTTCCTTCTTCCATCCATCCGTCAGCTGCCTCCTATTTATCCCTCCCTCCCTCCCTCCCCTTGTTCCAGGAACGATTCCAGTCTCCTCATCTGTAAAATGGGTTCATAACTACTCAGCCAAGTTTTAATGAGAGTTCTCTGAAAAAAAATGCACGCAGGGTGCCTGGTTAAGTGCATGTGTGTTACAAAGTGTACTTGCTGCCACGGGTGTCATCGGCTCCGGCCCGTCTCTGCCATCGGACACCTGCCTGCGCATCCTCCATGCCTGGGAAGTCCGGGTGCTCGGGCCTCTCGGTGCTGCTCTCGGTGCCTGAGGCTGCAGCTCCAAGGTCAAAGGGCTGGACGCATGGCTTGGGCTCAGAACCTGTGGGGAAACGAGGGGCCAGGTGTCAGGGCCAAGCCCAGGGGTCAGGGCTGAGGAACGGGGGGGCTGAGTTTTGTATCTGCTGCTGCTCCGCTGGGGCTCAGTCTTCTCATCTGTAAGATGGGTTAGTGGAGGAAGATGGTCTTGATGACTTTTAGGCCAGCCTGTATGCCATCACCGCCCCGTCCTGGGTCTGTGGCAGACATTTGTATTCAATCATGAGGCTATTCCCTGCCCATCCATTATCCCCTTAGGATATCCCTTCCCCAGCAGCATTTCCAGCCGCTATCTGGAGTTAATCAGAGTGGGCTCCTGAGATGACGTTGGTTTGTCACGCCTGCTCTGACAAAATAAATAAATAAATAAGTAAAATTCCTCATTCAATAGGATGGGTCCTTACGATCAAATGCAAGTGCCCAGGGCACCTGGGTGGCTCAGTGGGTTAAAGCCTCTGCTTTCAGCTCAGGTCATGATCTCAGCGTCCTGGGATCCAGGCCCACATCGGGCTCTCTGCTCAGCAGGGAGCCTGCTTCCTCCTCTCCCTGTCTCTCTGCCTGCCTCTCTGCCTACTTGTAATCTCTCTCTGTGTGTCAAATAAATAAATAAAATCTTAAAAAAAAAATGCAACTGCCCAATGCCCACATTTGTCTCTAATAGTGGGACTTCCAGCTACCTCTGCCCGGAGGCTGTATTTGGAGTTTCAGGGACCTCTGGGTGCCGTGGGTTAGAGGAGAAAGCCAGGGCTTTAGGGTCAAGCACACTGGACCTGTCGCTAATGGTTGCCCACCCTTTGGGGAAGGCAGCTTGAGGCTCAGTTTCCTCACCGGGGAGGTGGGTGTGATGATGCCTTTCAGAGCTTTGGGGAGGGTGAAGGGGCCAGTCTTGGGCACCTCCATTGCCCTCTAGGTCAGGAGGTACCAGGTTTTGGACTGATAGCCCCCCGCTGTAGGAGGAGTGGGTACCACCTTTTCTTTTCCCCTTCCTCTCACACCGCAGCGAGAGCAGTCACCCCTGCCTATTCAAATCCCTGCGGAGGTTCCTCATTGCCTGCAGGAAGGATACTGAGACTCTTGGCCTGGCCACCGATGTCCACCAGGATATTCCTTCTGTGCCTTGTCCCTGCTCCTGCAGGACCCGTTGCAGGAGACCCTCTCCCTCCATGACTGCTCTGAGGCTGCCTGCCTGAAGACCTCACTGTTTTCCTTCCAGAATTCTCTGTCTGCCTCTCACCTATGGTGCCTCTCTCACGTGCATTTCATTTCATTGCACTGCCTTGACATCTGGACTCCCTTCACTCCTCCATCCCCCCTCAAGACATCCCAGACTCTGCTGAAACCAGGGAGGTGACAGGAGAGTGCCTGGAGGAGTGGTCTGGGGAGGTGGGTAGAGGTGGAGGAGAGAGGAGACCAGTGGAGGGATATGTGGAGGGACTGACCAGACCAGCGAGTTCTTAAGAAGAGCATTGGTTGCTTCAGATGGGGCTGAGATGGGGTGGGGGAGTGGGACATCAGATGCTTTTGGAAAGTGCCGAGTTAAGTAGGTAGCCTGAGTCCCTGATGGCTGGGTGACCCCATGTCCTGGTTTGCTGGGGGCAGTTCTACTTAATGCTGAGCCAGGGTGTTGATGAGCAACACCCCGTTTTATTCTCCAAAGGGTCTAGCAGAGGGGAATGATGTCCCTCCATTCCAACAGGGCTGTGTGCACCCACTCACACCCCCTCTCCTCCTGGCCACGGACCTGAAAACACTCCTCCAAGTTTGGGGACCCTGAAACATACACAGTCTGGAGGAGCCTTCTTATGAATACAAAATTGCCAGGGCCTCTGAACCAGGACAGCAGAAAACGGCCAAGGCAGAAATAAACACGTTTCATGAATGGATGAGTGCAAAGGGATTAGGTGGGCACACATATGTGTGCAAAAACACCAGGACACCAGAAAACTGTGTAGCAGCAATGTCCACAATAGCCAAACTATGGAAAGAACCTAGATGTCCATCAACAGATGAATGGATCAAGAAGAAGTGGTATATATATACAATGGAATACTATGCAGCCATCAAAAGAAACGAAATCATGCCATTTGCAACAATGTGGATGGAACTAGAGGGTATTATGCTGAGCGAAATAAGTCAATCGGAGAAAGACAATTATCATATGATCTCTCTGATATGAGGAACTTGAGGGTCAGGGCAGGGGTCGTGGGGGGTAGGGAGGGAAAAATGAAACAAGATGGGACTGGGGAGGGAGACAAACCATAAGAGACTCTTAATCTCAGGAAACGGAGGGCTGCTGGGGGCTTGGTGGGGGGAGGGAGGGGGTGGCTGGGTGATGGACATTGGGGAGGGTATGTGCTATGGTGAGTGCTGTGAATTGTGTAAGACCGATGAGTCACAGACCTGTACCCCTGAAACAAATAATAGATTATCTGTTAATAAAAAAAAATTCCAAGAAAGAAAGAAAGAAAGAAAATCATAGAGCTCTCACATGACCCAGCCATCCCACGCCTAGGTGTATCCCCCAGGAAATAAAAATGTATGTCCACCCAAGAGCTTATGAGCAGCATTATTTATAATAATCAGAAGGTCAGAAGGTGGAGACAACCCAGATATCCACCAGTGGATGCATAGATGCACAAGATGTGTAGGCATGCAGTGGAATAGTATTCAGCCAGTAAAAGGAATAAAGTTCTGACACCTGCTACAAGGTGGGGGATTAACCTTGAGAAGATGATAAGCAAAGCAGCCAGTTGACAAAGACCATACGCTATGTGAGTCCCTTTATATAAACTGTCTGGAATAGGGGAATCTGTAGACACAGAAAGCAGATTCGTGGTTGCCTAAGGCTGTGGGGGGAATGGGAGGTGGTGGAGGGATAGGTAGACGACACAAATTTCTACTGGGTGATAAAGATGTTCTAAAATGCATTGTGGTGATGGTTGCGTAGCACTGAATGTACTAAAAGTCATTGAATTATACCCATTAAACAGGTGAATCGTAGAGTGTGTGAATTCCATCTCAATGAAATTGTTGCCAAAAAACATCGCGGGGACCCCTTGCAGAATTTTGGTGGGGCGGGTGCTCGTGGGCTTCAGCTCTGTCTCCTTCAAGGTAGATGACCAGCCTTTGATGTCTGGGCCTGCCACAGTGTGTGAGAACATCGTTGTTTCCGCCATCCCTGCTCTCCCAGCTCCCCTCCCGGGCTGACTGAGCGACTCTGCTCTCCTGTACCTCATTTAAGCCTTGTATCTCCCACCTTCTCACCCTGAAGCCAGGCGGCATCTATGACTCAGAGAAATGTCCGGACAAAACAAGCAGGCTGTGAAGGAGAAAAACCAGATGCGGGGGTGGATCTGGGAGGCTGATGCGAGCCCAGGAGAGGAGGGGGAACTGGCCCAAGGGTCATTCCCATCCCTTGGCCGAGCACACCGGGGGGCTCAAGAAAGACCGAAGGGTCCGCTGCTTCACTGGGCAAGGGCCTCATGGAGGCCTGAGGTCTCAACATCCTGTGGAGACCAAAGGCAGAACCTCAGGCCTTGAATCTGCAACTTCTGTGGGTGTGGGATCTGCAGGCTGAAAGTGAAAGGCCAGGGATGAGTTTACTCTTTCTGTGGAAGCTTCTGACCCAAGAACTGGCTGGGCTTGACTTTGACGGCAGCCTCAGCTCTTATCCTGGCATCTTATGCTAAACCCCAATCTTTGGGTCACAGACTATAAGCCCTGATGCCCAGGGTCATAGACTGAACTTTGTTCTAGGTGTCATAGACTGAGCCCCATCCTGGGGTCATGGACTGAGCTCTGATCCCAGTATCAGAGACTGAGCCCCATCCTGCGGTCATGGACTAAGGTCCAATCCTAGTGTCAGGGGCTGAGCCCCATCCTGGGGTCATGGACTGAGCTCTGATCCCAGTATCAGAGACTGAGCCCCATCCTGGGGTCATGGACTGAGCTCTGATCCCAGTATCAGAGACTGAGCCCCATCCTGGGGTCATAGACTGAGCTCTAATCCCAATATCAGAGACTGAGCCCCATCCTGGGGTCATAGACTGAGCTCCAATCCCAATATCAGAGACTGAGCCCCATCCTGGGGTCATGGACTGAGCTCTGATCCCAGTATCAGAGACTGAGCCCCATCCTGGGGTCATGGACTAAGCTCCAATCCTAGTGTCAGGGACTGAGCCCCATCCTGGGGTCATAGACTGAGCTCCAATCCCAATATCAGAGACTGAGCCCCATCCTGGGGTCATGGACTAAGTTCCAATCCTAGTGTCAGAGACTGAGCCCCATCCTGGGGTCATGGATTGAGCTCCAATCCCAACAGCATAGACTGAGCCCCATCCTGGTGTCATGGACTAAGTTCCAATCCTAATATCGTAGACTGAGTCCTGATCCTGGTGTCATAGACGGAATTCCCATCCTAATGCCACAAGCTGAACCCTGATGCTGCTCATGGTGAGCTCTGACTCTCATGTTGCACAGCGAGCTCTGGTTTTGGTGGAAGATTCCCTCTCCCCAGGCTCTAGACATCGTCTCCAGCGGCCTCTGGTCATTGCTGCCTAGTATTCTCACCCATCCCCCAACCTCAAGCTGTCAGGACCAAACTTGTCTTCTCTCCTCCTCCTGTGTCTGTATAGCAGTGTGAATGCACTATTTTCCTAGCGACCTGGCCAGAAACCTGGAGACCAGTCTTACCTGCTCACTACCCCTCAGGACACCAAGTCTGGTGGTCAGTGTGACCTCCTGGACATTTCTCTACTCCATCCTCTCTTCTTCCCTCTGCCACTGTCTGAAATTCAGCCCCCATCATTTCTCTCCCTACACAACCACAATTCTTGTTGGGGTTTCCCCACACGAACAGCCGTCAACCACAACTCTAACCCCCCTGTTGCACTATGATTTGTTTACTTGTTCCCTTCTAGACCAGGAATCCCAAGGGCCAAATCTGGCTCAACATCTGATTTTATAAATAAAGCTTATTAGCACAAGTCATGTCCATTTGTAAGCATTATCTATATGATGGCTTTCATGCTACGACAGCAGAGTTTGGTCATTGCATCAGAGATACGTGACCTGCAAAGTTGAAAATATTTACTCTCTGTCCCTTTACAGAAAAAAGCTTTTGGCCCCTGCTCCAGACCATGAAGTCCATGAGGGCAGATACTGGGTCAGTCCCACTTTTACATCCCCACGCCCCAAGTAGTAAAATCTTATGTGTATTCATCAGTTCCTATATGTCTTGCTTAGTGTTAAGTCTGCCATGTACTTTGCGTTCTTCTATCCTTAAAACAACCCCTGAGTCCCCACTTTATAAAAGAAGAAACTGAGGCTTAGAGACTTGCCCAAGGTCATACCACACTGGTAAGAGGAAGATTTGGGATGTGAACTCAGGTGTTTCCAATTCAAAAGCAGGGGTTTATGACCACCAGGCTATCCTGTGGTAAGCTGGTGACTGGGTGGGTGAGTGAGTAAATGATTGGATGGATGAGTGGACGGTTGGATGAATGAGTGATTAAGTTGTTGGATAGATGGATAGATGGATGGATGATTAGATCGTTGGCTAATTGGTTGGCTGGCTGGATGAATGGATAGTCGTCTGGCTGGATGGCTGGATGAATGAGTGGGTGGTTGGTTGGATGAATGAATGGGTGGATGACTGGATGGATAGACGGTTAGATGGGTAGATGTTTATACAAATGAATGGATGGATGCTGGGATGCATGAATGAATGGATACTTGGCTGGCTGGCTATTTGGATGGATGGATGCATAGACGGTTAGATGGGTGAATGGTTAGATGGGTGGATGGTTGGGTGGATGGATGACTAGATGGATGAATGGGTGGATGGATGGTTGGATGCATGCGTGCATTGATGGATGGATGGATGGATAGTTGAGATAGGTGGTGAGGCAGTGTTTGGAGTCAGTGAGGCATTAAATCCAGGAGATGGCATTCTGAGGGGGTGAGGGGGAAGATATGTAGATGGAAGGGAGGTAGAACAGAGTCAGAGAAGCCAGGCAAGAAGGAAACCAAGTTAAGACACAAAATGCACTCCTTACACATTCAGTGAAGGAATCTCACTGCAGGTCCCAACCACCCTCTCCTCAGCCTTGTTTGCTTCCTCATATCCAGCCCCATCTTTTTCCCAGGAAGTCCTGTTAGTTGCCCAGATGGCCAGTCACAGAGCTTCAGTGGGGGGTATAAACGCCCCCCCTCTGCCTATCTGCCTCCCCACCCCCCGAGGGCTAAAGACTGGAAGAACATTGCTGGAAAAGACTCTGCTCCCCGACACCATGCTTCATTCTAAGAAGCCTGGATTGAGGTCCCTGGAAGCCTCTTCCACCTTCAGCCCCTGCGGAACCAGCCATAAAAGGGTGTAAGAGTCACTCTTGGTTCCCTCAGTTCACCCCCCTACTTGCCAGCTAGTGAGTCAGTCTCAGTCTGCCTGGGCTGGAAGATGGGGTGGGCAGAGAGGCCAGGAGTGGGTGGAACTTCATCAGGATCTGGGTCACAGACGGGCCCTCTGGTGGTCCTTGGTTGATGCGCTAGTTCTCTGGTATTGCCATCCACTGGTGGATTAAAAAACCGTCCCCGGGCCCTCCAGCCGTCCGCACTGGCCGCTTTGTTTACTGGTCAGAACACACCACAAAGGGAACCTCGGACTAGAGCTGTTTTCAAATCTTGATTCCCCCAGCAGGTGCTTGCTGTGTGACCTCGAGCAAGTCACTCGACCTCTCTCAACATCACGAGGGTTCAACAGCTGGCAGCAGCTTCCATCATTCTCACTACCATTGCATCCCAATCCCCACGACAGCCTCTCTCTTCCCAAGCCCAGCCTCCTGATACTCCCCTCTCCTTCCCGACCCAAGCAGGGCGCCCGGTACACATGCGGCCCTCAAACGGAGTTTGCGGGGAGAATGAGCTAAGGAATCTTTTCACTGGCCTCCCCGCTTCATGAACACTCACTGCCGCCCTGGGCCAGTACTTGACTCATGTAGGCGGCAGTGGCTAGGACTTGTTGAGGCTGAGCGGTGGGCCGGCCTGACGGGGGTGAGGGAGGGTCGTGCAAAGGTGGGAGGCACTGAGGGGCAAGGATGACCAGGAGGCTCCATGCCCCGCGGCTCCGGACACTGTCTGGTTATCTTCAAGGGTAAACTCGCCTCGAGATTTAAGAAGAGTCTATTTGCCAAAGCAATTCACCCTCATCTTGGGGGATGTACTACAAGGACCTCTGCAGCCCCCATACAGGTAAACTGAGGCACCAGGCCCTGGGAGGGGCTTGCCGCCAGACAGTGCGTGTGTGTTCAAGGGAGGCATCTACCAGAACCCCCGGGGGTCTCCCACCTCCTCCTTTCTGCTGACTCCCTGAGCCTCTGTCCTGCAGCCACCCAGGCACAAACAGCTTCCGGAACCCCCAGGAAGTCACCAGGCTGCCCAGAGGGAGTTCCGGCAAATTCTCGTTCCGCAAATTTCCCTCCCGAGACAAGGTCCTTGCTGAGCCTGGGGAGACGGTTCCTCTGAAGCGAGAGGGACCCCAGAAGCCTGTGATGTTCTGTGTTGGCTGGGGGAGCTAGGGATCACGGAATTTGGGGCTGGATCAGGCCGAGTCTGTGCCCCAGGCCAAGAAAAGGCCCCGGGCTGTCCAGGGAGCCCTGCGTGCTGGTCATTGCCCGCCCCCTTACCTCTCTTGAAGGCCCACCGCTTCAGCCACAGCTTGGAGAGGGCTGGCCAGGAGTGGTTGAGCGCCGAGTTAGCCATGGGGGCCCACGCGTGCGAGAGTGTGGGTGAACAGCAGGGGAGGAAGCCGGAGTTTGGCTGGGACTCCCTGCCAAGATGGGGCTGCCAGCAGGAGGGGCGGAGACTCCCGCCAGGGGCTGCCAGATGCGTCAGCTGATGGGAGCTTGAGTCTAGGGCAGGGGGGCTGGGGGGCCCAGGGACTCCAGACTGGGGGAAGGACAAGCCTTTAGTACAACCCCCCCCACCCCTCCCTTGACCCAGAAGCCTCTCACCCTGGCTGGACAAGACATTCCCAGGAGGAGCCACCCTGGCTGGACAAGACATTCCCAGGAGGAGCCACCCTGGCTGGACAAGACATTCCCAGGAGGAGCCAAAGACGGCAGTGTGGATGGTGGTGACACTGGGGTCCTCAGAAAGCGAGTCTAGACCCGGTCCTGAGGTGAGCCTGCGTGTGCCTGAATGTCCGAGTGTTTGTGTGTGTGTGTGTGCCATCGTCTGTGATTTTTGGCTTTGCGAGTTTGGACATAGAGCGTGTATTTTCACGCCGTGAGTGCGTGTGTGAGAGGGAATCTTCAGGGTCAACTCGCCTCTGTGGGGGTGAATACGGACATCTAAGTGCCCCCCCCAGTTTTATTGAGATATAACGAACACACGGCACCATATACATTGAAGGCATACAGCACGATCTGACTCACGTGTGCTGTGAAATGATACCACAACGAGTTTACTTAACACCCATCCCTTCTTATAGATACAGAGGAAAAGATCGATCCAGAAAAAAAGAAAAAAAATCTTTTTTTCCCTTGTGATGAGAACTCAGGATCTACTCTCTTACCAACTTCCCCATATGCCACACGGCGGTGTTAACGCCAGCCACCACGCTGTGCATTACATCCCCAGGACTTACTTATCTCGTAACTGGAAGTTTGTCCCTTTTGCTCCTCTTCCTCCAATTCTCCCTCCCCCCTGACCCCCCGCCCCTGGAAACCACAAATCTGATCTCTTTACCCGTGAGTTTGGTTGCTGTTTTTAGATTCCACGTTTAAGTGAGATCATACAATATTTGTCTTTCTCTGTCTGCCTCATTTCACAGAGCAGGACGCCCTCAGAGTCCATCCGTGTTGTCTCAAAGGTCAGCATTTCCTTCCTTTTTACAGCGGAATCTTGGCAAATGGGAGTTAATATATGTTGAGTATACGTGTGTGTCTGGATGTCCGTTGGTACCGTGGGCTCACCCGGGACGTGGGGGGATCTGGGTCTCACAACTGTGAGGGGTTTGGGTTCCTGCCTGGGTTTCTGCGTGTCTGCGCGGTGGTGTGCCC
>LNAC01000276.1:6070353-6081690 GCA_002007465.1 Ailurus styani
CCCCCCGCCCAGGCATTGTGGTGTGAAGAAACCTTTAGCACATCTGCCTGGTTAAGGACATGTCGAGAGGGACAGCGGCTGGGCCACTGCCTCAGCCACTGAGCCCGGGGCCATTCATGCACCTGTTTTGCTAACCCTGCCTGTCTCTGCTAGTGACCGAGACTCGTGTGGCTGGTGACAGAGACAGCCTCTGACTACCACCACACCCACGGGAGATACATCAGGGGACACAGCGCCATTCCCCAGCTGTTCCCTTCCCATCCCTGCACTCTTTTTTCTTTAAATTCTTTATTTAAATTCAAGTTAGTTAACGTGTACTGTATTACTAGTTACGGGGGTAGAATGTAGTGATTCATCAGTTGCATACAACACCCAGTGCTCATTCCATCAGGTGCCCTCCTTAATGCCTGTCACCCAGTTATCCCTTCTCCCCACCTGCCTCCCCTCCAGCAACCCTTGGTGTTTCCTGGAGTTCAATATCTCTTACGGTTTTGTCTTCTCCATTTTCACCTTATCTTATTTTTCCTTCCCTTCCCCTATGTTCATCTGTTCTGTTTCTTAAATTCCACGTATGAGTGAGATCATATGGTATCTGTCTTTCTCCAACTCACTTATTTCACTTAGCGTAGTGCCCTCTAGTTCCATCCAGGTCATTGCAAATAGCAAGATTTCATTCTTTCTGATGGCTGAGTAATATTCCATTGTGTAATATACCACTTCTTCTTTATCCATTCATCTGTCGATGGATATCTGGGCTTTTTCCATAGTTTGGCTCTTACCACCATTGTTTTCATCTTTTGGCTCCTCCAGTTGGAGACTCCAGCCTTCCTGGAAAACGCTGAGGCACCGTTGTCCCTCACCAGTGCCTTACCACCCTTGACCTTCAGTCTGGTGGCTTCTTCCAGCCAAAGCTCCTTCTGGAGGCTTGTCTGGGGTGGGGCAGGGGTCATGCTCAGCTGCTGGGTGGGGTACACAGAGGCTGGAGAGAGATGGTGCCAAATGCTGCCTTCTAATGATCTGGGTCATCACCAGTGAGAGGGAGTGACTCAACACCAAGGTCATCCAAGGCTACTGCTAGGGAGACCCAGCTTATAACTTTTAGACTCTCATTCTGCCTTGGGCACTGCTGAGAAGGTTTCTTTTTTAGCCCATGAATCTTGTCTTGGCTAAGAGAGCAGAAGTGGGGATCACCTATGTCCACCCAAAGTGTGAGCCATGAAGGGCTACGGGTAAGTGCCTAGTAATCACCCCCCCCACTGACCCCAACCACGGAACAGGCTAGGACAACAGCAGGCTGCCCGTGCCTGTCACAGTGAGGTGAAACCGCCTCCTTGCATAAGACATCGCATGCTTAACTGTTTGGGACCCAGACACTGAGCCAGGTATGGGAGACCCTTGCAAAGCTCAGGTCCACTGGGGGACCAACAACTGGGGAGTATAAAGCGATATGTCTTGTGCTCTAGGGAGAACCCAGGTGAACTTGGGCTTGGACTCCAGGAAGACTTTCAGGAAGTGATGCTCAGCACACACCTGAAAGATGGGTGAAACTGAGGGGCCCTGCAACAGACCCCGGGCTCTAGCAGGGATGGAAAGGGATCCCGCCTGTCCGTAGCAAGGAGAGCCATGGGCGGGGGGAGTGGCCACAGTAAGGAAGCTAGAGAGGGAGGTTGGTGTGTGCTGGGTCCCAAGACATGGGTTTAGAAAGATCTTTAGATTTTGCTCCAAGGGCAATGAGGAGCCATGAAAGACTGTAGGCAGGGGGAGGTGGCAAGGGCTGCTCTTTGTTTGGGAAGATCCCTCTGCCTGGGCGAATGTGAGAATGGATACGGGGTGCATCTTGGAGGCTGGAAGGCTGGTTAGGGGGCCGTGCTGTTATCTGGGGGAGAGGGTGCCGGCTTAGCCCAGGCCCCGGAGGGAGAGTAGTGGGAGGCCTTGAAGGGGGTTCAGAAGGCAGAATGAGCTTGACTTCATGTAGACATTCGAGGTAGGGCGTGAGCATGCCTCCTGGCTCTCAGCCTGTTCCCTAGATGCCAGGCCCTGGGGGAGGCTCCAGGGTCCGCCCTCGCGATGGAAGACCTCCGTGTCCCCTCATCTATGCGTGTAACCTCCCTGCCCACTTCCCGCCATGCATCCAGTTTCATTTCCTGCGCCTGAGATTTTCCAGCAGCCCCTCTGGACCCCTGAAAGGAAGAGGGCTGGGAAGACATTCCCCCACCCCAGGAGCCGGCCCACAAGGCAGAGGCTGCCCCGGGCTGACGCTCTTCCTTTTCCTCCAGCGGAGGCCGGGTCGGGGCGGCTGGGAAGCCTGGAGGAAGGGCAGGGTGTCTCAGCCATGGGGGCCTCTGTTCCCATGCCCTTGTGGACTCAGGGGTCAAGGAATCCCAGGCCCAGGTGGGGGGCTGGGGCACGCATGTTTGGGTCCTCTGGACACATATGCATGTGGCCCGGGGGCACGTCTTGCCAGCTGGAGTGTGCGTGCCCGTGTCTGTGTGGGCCCCTCACAGCAGGAGCTGCCGAGGAGGCACGAGCTGGACTTGAAGCCCCCCCGTCCCGCCCCCACCTCGGGGCGGCCGGTGCCTTCTCAATGCAGCCTCTGCTCAAACAGCACCCGTCTGCGGCAATCCGCCCCTTGTTATTTTCTCTAGTGTTTCTAATTCCTGGCTGTTCTCTGAAATTGTTTCTTGGTTTACACGTGTTGATCTGCCTCTTGCATTCGAATGCCGATTTGGGGGGAAAGGAGATTTTTGTCCATTTCCTTTGCCACTAGGCACACAGTAGGTGCTCAACATCTGTTGAAAGAAGGGGGAAAGCGTCTGCCTCCAGGGAGACGAGAGGGGGGTGAGAGACAAATAATAGGTTGACAATAGCAACAATAATGTCTAACATTTACTGAACATTTAAGGAATGTTTATGGAGCAGGTATTGTGGACCTGTGCCGTTTGGAACTGAGAATGAAGCCCATGGACAGCCCTATTTTGGGGTGGCCTTTTCAAGTGGCAGGGGACAGAGAATAAAAATAAAGACCTGAAGGAGGCAAGGAAGTGAGATGTGGGAATATCAGAGAGAAGAGCAGTTTGGACAGAAGTAACAGCCAGTGCAAAGGTCCTGGGGTAGCCCCCGGCCTGGCATGATGGAGGAACAGAGGGAAGCAGTGTGAGTGAGGGGGCAACGGGAGAAGATGAGGGCAAGGAGGGGACAGGAGCAGAGCCTGCTGGATCTTGCGTGCCTTGGGATGGCTTGGGCTTTTACTCTGAAGGAGGTGGGACCCGTGCAGGGCTGTGGGCAGAGGAGGGCAGGACCTGACTCCCCTCTGGGGAGACAGATGGTGGGGATGAGGGTGGGAGCAGGGGGACCAGGGGCAGGGGACTGCACGGGTCCTGGAGGGAGATGAGGGGAGCTGACCAGGTGAGGCAGCGGGAGGAGGGAAAGGGGTAGAATTGTGGGTATATTTTGCAGACTGGGCATGTGGAGAGATTTGAGATTGGGTCCAGAGGAAGACTGGAGGGAGCGTGTGACAAGAGAAAGCTTGTGGGTGAGGATTCTCCGAGGGTTTTGGCCAGAGCACCGGGGAGGGTCGGAGAAGGGGGGGGTCCCCAGAAGAGGAGGAGCAAGGGCAGCGGGGGCAGGGAGGAAGGTCAGAAGCTGGGGACAAGGGGAGGTGGGAGAGGGCAGGGGCTGGAGTTCCAGGGAGGAGCCGGAGTCCTGGGAGGCATCGGTTCCTGTGAGTCCTCCGCGCTCCTCCTTATTTGGGGGGTAAATACCTTGTGGGGAAAGTGGGGGGGGAGGGGGAGGTGTTGGGTCCCCTATGGTCTGGAGGGCCAGATCGGTCTGTCTTTTTTTTTTTTTTAGCTCCCACCGGATCCCCAGAGTCAAGTCCAGAGCCCCTCACCTACACGAGGTGCTCCACAGACATTTGTGGACGTGGATCTAAGTGTACAGAGCTGGGGGCCGGAACTAGAGGTGGGGGCCGTCGACGATGCTGGGGACCAAAGACGTGTGGCCCCTCTGTGCGGATCCGAACACACCTCTGCGTGTGGCACGTGTGTGCCCGCGTGTACTGACCACGCCCGTGTGTGTGCCCACGCGGGGTGTCGGGGCGTATCTGTGCACGTGGGATCCCACGGGGGTCCACGTGCCCCCGAGCTTGTCCGTGTGTGTATTTGCAGGAGTGTATTTGCATGTATTCCCGCCCGTGTGCCTACCGATGCGCAAACGTGTGCTTAAGCATGTCCGCGCGTGTGGCCACTCGAACACACGTGTGTCCCCCGCATGTCTGGGTGTGTGTCCACAGAGGTGTGTCCGAGAGGGTGCGCACACGCCTTCAGATCTGGCCAGGCCTGATCCCAGGGATTTCCTGAACCCCCACCCCCAGCCCGGTGCCCCCTCCCCCTGCACTGCTTTATTTCAAACCCAGAGAAGAGCTGTGCCCACAGAGACTCCCTTTCTCCTCTTAGCCTTGACCCCAGCCCCTCTGGCCTCCCCGCAAGCCAAACCAACCTTCAAAGAACCAGGATGCCGTGGAGGAAATTCCTCCTGGCCTCTTCCGGGTCTCGGGGCCGTTCCCAGGGAGGAGTGGGAACAGTCTTCTTGGAAGGGGCCCCTGGCTCCCAGGGACAGGAGATGTGGGACCACGTTTGCTGGGGCGTTTGGGGACTGGTTCCGCTGGCTGGACCCAGCACGGCGACCCCACTGCCAAGGTCAGACCCAGAACCGGGTGATCAGCCTGATCTCTCAGACAGCTGGTGTGTGTCGGAAGGTTATGGCACCAGATTCTTAGCCCACTCTGAGGGGCAGGGTCAGCTGGTTCCTGGTCCGGAGCTAGTGGAGTGTTAGAGGGTCCAACCAGGTTCTGTCAGTCAAACCGAGGCACAAAGTCCCCTGACCAGCCCGGATTCCAGGCTGGATCTGATCAAGCAGAGAATCACGGTCCAGGCTCAAGACCAGGGGGCATGGGGCTCGTGGGACTTCCCACTGGAAGAGGGAGCCTAGTTCAAATGCCACGAGTCAGGATTTTCTGTCCTTGGTGGGCACCAACACCCATTAGGTCAATGGAGGTCCATGACTCAAAAGGCAATGACTCTAGCTTCTTAAGAGCTCTGCACGGAGCATGGCTATTGTGTAAAAATGGAGTCACTGCTGTCTGACCAGAGGTTTCTTGGGAGACTGGCCGGACGGTGCTGAATCTCCAGCCCGGTTCCCAGCAGGCAGGTGTGGGTGGCGGGAGGGCCCTGTCTGAGGACCTAAGAAGGTGACAGGTCAGGCTCTTCCTGAGCCACGCCCTGCAGAGGTTCCCACGGCCAATACTTGTACCCTGGCCCCATCTGAAGGCCAGGGAACATCTCCAAGTTCAGCCCCTGGGGCAGCAAAGCCGGTTCCCACCGCTAGGAAAGCCTCATAACAATGGTTGCATTTCTGAGCTTCAGCTGTGTGCCAGACCCAGGACTGAGATGCCCTCCATCTCAGCTGTTGTAGATCCTCCTCCAACCTGGACCCCTCTCCCGCTGCTCACCACCCTCCACCCACATGGGCCGCCTTCCTTCCTATTCTTCTGACAGACCTCCCTGACCTCAGGGCCTTTGCACTTGCTGCTACTTCTGCCTGATGTTCTCTTCCCTCCCAGACCTTCCCAGCTGGGCCCTTCTCATTCTCCAGGCCTTGGGTCACATGGTATCTGCTCTCTGGAGTAGAAACACCCCTCTCGTCATTCACCGTCAGATCACTGGGCACTGGTTTCTTTATTACATTCAGGACACTCTTTGAGTTGACTCATTGTTTCTGCTTCCCCACGTCCTCACCGGCATGGGATGTTATGTTTTACCAAACCAATAAGCACATAACGCAGCTCATTTTATTTTATAAAGTTTCGAGACCTTTTTAAAAAGTCAGAATTTTCACGTGTCTCTTGGCCTAGTGTTTTTCATACTTTCATATCGATTTTTAAGATTTCTTATGGAAAAAGTATCCTTTGGCAAATATGTTTCTTTTTTTTTAAGATTTTATTTATTTACTTGTTGGAGAGAGAGAGACAGAGAGAGAGCACAAGCAGGGGGAGAGGCAGGCAGGGGGAGAGGCAGGCAGAAGGAGAGGCAGGCTCCCCGCTGAGCAAGGAGCCCAATGTGGGACTCGATCTCAGGACCGTGGGAGAAGGCAGATGCCTAACCGACTGAGCCACCCAGGGATCCCAGCAAATATGTTTCAAACATTCTTTTCTAGCTCTTTTCTCTTTTAGCTTAAAAAATTTTTTATATTTTTTATTTTTTTAAAGATTTTATTTATTTATTTGACAGAGAGAGAGAGATCACAAGTAGGCAGACAGGCAGGCAGAGAGAGAGGGGGAAGCAGGCTCCCCGCCGAGCAGAGAGCCCGATGCAGGGCTCGATCCCAGGTCCCCGAGATCACGACCTTAGCCGAAGGCAGAGGCTTTAACCCACTGAGCCACCTAGGCGCCTGAGCTTAAAAAAAATTTTTTTTTAAAGCTTTATTTACTTAGGTCATCTCTATGCCCAGTGTGGGGTTTGAACTCAAGACCCCAAGATCAAGACCTGAGCTGAGATCAAGAGTTGGACGCTTATCAGACTGAGCCACTTGGGCACCCCTCTTTTAACTTCTTAAAAGTGTTTTTGAGCCCCTAGAACTTTAGATCTTTTTAATTGAGTCAAATATTTCAGTCTTTTCCTTTATTATTTATATTCTTGGTAAATATTCGTCTTGTATTTTCTTCTAGTGGAGGATTACTGCAGTGTTTTCAGGTTTCACGTTTTTGTCCGTCTGGAATTTGGTTGTGAGGGATATGGGCAGGCCCGTCAGACGTCGTTTTGTTTTTTTCAGATGATGACTGAGTTGTCCCAGTTCCGTTTATTGAATGAGTAGCTGTTTGCATTCTGATTGGAAGTTCCTCATTTATAAATGCCAAACAATTATATATATTTGGGTCTGTTTAAAGATTTTCTGTTCTTTTCTATAAATCTATCTTTTTTGTTATCTGTCCTGTAAGTGACATCTTCATAAAATCCCTCCCATTCATCCCTTCCCATCCCTCCCTCCGCAGAGCAAGGAGTCCGACTCAGGACTCGATCCCAGGACTCCGAAAGCCAACGCTGAACCGACCGAGCCACCCAGGCACCCTTTGGTTAGCTTTTTATATCCCTTAAAAATCTAATGATTTTGTTCATATGAGCCCCTATACCTTTATTATGAAATATATTCATAGGTTGCAGATATTTTGGGTGAATAGTATAAAATGAGTCATTTCCCCATGGTTCCTGGTAATTACTGGTCTGTTCATATTTATGTATTTATTTCGTATCCTGTTGCCTTCCTGAATTCTTATTAACGGTAATAGTTTTTTGGCTGGATTTTCTAGGGTAAATAAGGTTACTTCCTGTAGAGAAATATTATTTGATTTCCTTTTCTCTTAATGCTTTTTTCCCACTTATTTTTTCTTGTTATACTGATGGTTAGGACATCCGAATACTAACAATGACAGCAGACTTTCTAATACTGGCAACATATTCTTTTCCTTTCATTGTAACAGGAAAGTTCGTATTTCCTTGTTAAATGTGATGGAGTCATTGAGATAAAACAATTCCTCATTAGGAAGGTTTTTTTTGTTTGCTTTTTTTTTGTTTTGTTTTGTTTTTTTGTATTTGACAATGAATAGCAATCATTATCATTTGCTAGGTTCTTTATTTGCCGGGTACTTTTCTAAGCATTTCACAGGGATTGTTTCATTTAATTCCTAAAAACAGCTCCCAGAGGCAAGGTGCTGTTGTTATTCCCATTTACACAGAAAAGAGCTTAGGGTCAGAGAACTCAAGGAAAATCAGCCAATGGAGGAATCGGGGTTTGAACCCAGGTAATAGAACTTCTGATCCTCTATGTCTGTGTGCCACATGGACCATAAAAACCTCCTTCCAGGGCACCTGGGTGGCTCAGTAGTTAAGTGTCTGCCTTTGGCTCAGGTCACGATCCCACAGTGCGGGGATCAAGCCCCAGCATCGGGCTTCCTGCTCAGTGGGGAGTCTGCTTCTCCCTCTGCCACTCCCTCTGCTTGTGTTCCCTCTCTCGCTGTCTCTCTCTGTCAAATGAATAAATAAAATCTTTTAAAAAAGAAATGTTTAATAAAAAAAGAGTTATGAAAGCCAATAAATACATTTCCTTAAAAAACAAAATAAAACAAAACAAAAACCTCCTCCTTCCATTACTAACTTGCTACATTTTTACCATCAGGGCTGGATCGAGAGTTTCTCAAAATTAACTTTCTGACTTCTTTGGAGATGAACATGTCCTATGTTTTCTTTCACTGGCTGATAGTGAATTTCATTTAAAAGACTTCAGTGCTCAGTAGAGAGCTGGCAAATGGGGAAAAAAGAAGCATCTGCCGGTTGTGGTATAAATACACCTGTGGTGCATGATTTCAAGAGACTACCGCGATATTGCTGAGTGAGGAGTCAGGAAGACATGCGCTCTATTCGGGCCAATATTGTTGTGTATTCGAATTCCCAGGAGTAACCGCTAAGGTCATTGCAAATTACTAATTTAACACACACAAACACACACACTAGGTGGCATGTACTGTGGGTCACTGAACATGCTTAGCGGGGTGTGTGGGAGGACCTTGCCATCAAGCCCATCAATATTTTAGCAGCAAAAATGTATCACACGTTTTGGGCCATAAATACTATAAAGAGGCTCCCGTCACTTTTTTATCAAGTTGGCTACCAACTTAGTTTTTGTGCCAAACTTACCCAAAAGGTCAGAGCTTTTTTGATTTTGGAATATGGATGAGTCTGTGAACTTGGGTTTTTATTTAGTACTTTTGCCCTTGCTCTTTATATATGATTTTTGGTGAGCTTGTTCTTCAAATGTTTTTCTAGGTTGCCATGTTTTATATTAGGGTTGGGCTGTTTATAGAATGACTAGGAAGTTTTCCATCTCTTTTGGAAATACCTATTTCTCGAACTTTTTTTTAAAAGATTTTTAAAATTTATTTGAGAGGGAGAGAGACAGTGAGAGAGGGAACACAAGCAGGGGGAGTGGGAGAGGGAGAAGCAGGCTTCCCTCCGAGCAGGGAGCCCGATGCAGGGCTCGATCCCAGGACCCTGGAATCAAAACCTGAGCTGAAGGCATATGCTTAACGACTGAGGCACCCAGGCACCCCTTTCTTGAAATTTTGAAGGTGGAACCATGGCATAGCTTTTTGGGATTGACCTTTTTTGGAAAGATTATTTTTGATAATATCTTTAGTTTTTTTCATCAGTTATTTATTGATTCATTCAGGTGTTCTACTCCTTCTTTCTTTCTTTTTTTTTAAGTTTTTTTTTTTTTTAAGTAATCTCTACCCCCAACATGGGGCTTGAACTCACAACCCTGAGATCGAGAGTTACATGCCCTTCACACTGAGCCAGCCAGGCACTCCGGTGTTGTACTTCTTCTTGAGTTAATATTGGTAATGTATACATTTATAGAAAGCTCAATTCCACGGAGATCTTCAAAATTTTCAGCATAGTGCTGTATGTCATATTCTTTTATTTTAAAAAAGCCCCTGTTTATCTAGTTTTAGAGAATAGTGTTTATTTTCTTTCTGTTTCTTGGATAGACTGGCTAGAGGTGTGGCTATTCAGTCTCCAAATTCCTTTTGTGTGCTTCTTTGGTGTTCTAATTGATGAAAAATCTTTGAAACTCATTCCAAATTCTTTTCTCAGCTTTTGTTACTCTCTTACTGACTTTTTGAGTTGAATGTTGGAGCAGTCTCTTTATTTCTATGGTAGCTCAGAACACAAAAGGGGTTCCTTTTGTGAAATATAGGAGGGAGGAGAGTCAGGGGAAGTAAAATTGAAGCTGTGTTTTGACGGGCGAATAGGAGTTTTCTAGATGGAGAAGTTATTTCCTGTTGAGACACCAGGCACAGAGAAATGAAAGATCTGCTACGTGCTAGAAATGATTACTGGCAAGGTGCAGTTGAATGAGCAAATGAATGGCATTTGTAATAAAATATTTATCTACTCTATGAAATTTATAATCTGTTTATAATATAATATATTAATACATTTGTGGGATTGCTGGATTCAACTGTAAGCTCCATGAAGGCTTACAGAGACCACTGTTTTCTAGTGCTAATTCCAGGCTTCCACAAATATTATTGAGGAAACAACGAATTCCCAGGATGCCCGCAGCGTGCTAAGACTTGTTCCAGGCCCTGGGAGACACAGTAGCGAACAGAGCCTGTCTGATGGGTGGTGCTGGAAGGTTACACTTGGCGGCCACATAGGGAGCCAGAGAGTGGTGGGAGGTCAGCAAGGGCTTGCGGAGCCCTGGGCGCCACGTGGACTGTATCGTAATTGAAGATGAAGAGGAGCCCCAGGGCTGCAGTGCTGCGAATGGACTCTAGGGGGCAGCAGTGGAAGCTGGGAGTCAGGGAGGAGGCGCGGAAACAGACCACATTGCTTTTATTTTCAGGGGCTTTGCTGAAGTGTAAGTGACCAGGTCCGATATTTTCGTTGTCAGCGTCTGTGCTGCAAAGGTTTTTGCCACTTACCTCATCGACCTTGAGGCAGTTTTGCCGTAAAAGTTGAAACCACAAAAAATAAAAGAGAGATATTAAAAAGGACATAATGATGGGGCCCCTGGGTGGCTCAGTCAGTTGGGCGTCTGCCTTCGGCTCAGGTCACGATCCCGGGGTCCTGGGATGGAGCCCCACATCCGGCTCCCTGCTCAGGGGAGCCTGCTTCTCCCTCTGCCTGCCGCTCCCCCTGCTTGTGCTCGCTCTCTCGCTCTCTCTCTAAAATAAATTTAAAAATTAAAAAAAAAAAGACATAATGAAACACGAAAAATGAACAAAATTAAAAAGACTTTATTGCAAAACAGGAAATGTTTGAATACATTCTGTGTGTATAGTATAGACTCACAGCAATGCTGCCCAAATAACTGATTTTTATGTTGTGGATGATACCTAAAGACTTGTCTTTGAAGTCTTCCGTTCATAGTGTTGTACACGTAATTCTTGATTCTTCTCATTTGGGGTAACCCACGTTTTCTTTTTTCACTACAATTTCTTCCTTCATTAAGAAAGGTATGGGGGCAGGGAAAGAAAGGTATCTGGGGGCAACTGGCCAGCTCAGGTGGTAGAACACTTGACTCTTGACCTCGGGATCTGGAGTTCAAGCCCCACGTTGTGTGTAGAGATCACTGGGGGAAAAAAAAAGAGGGGTGCCCGGATGGCTCAGTCTGCTAAATGCCCGACTCTTGATTTTAGCTCAGGTCATGAGCTCAGGGCTGTGAGATCCAGCCCTGTGTGGGGCAAACTGCTAAAAAGATTCCCTCCCTCTTCTCCCTGCC
>LNAC01000276.1:6090036-6102917 GCA_002007465.1 Ailurus styani
TCCCCCTCCCCCCCCCTCGCTCCGGCCCTGTGCTCTCTGTCTCTGTGCACAGGACTTCTCTGGTGGGAACCTACAGTGTCTGTGTTTTGGTGACTGGCTGGTCTCACTGTGTACAATGACCTGCAGGTTCACCTTATCGTAGCCGGTGTCTGAACGTCCTTCCTTTTTAAGGCTGATTAATATTCCATTGTATGAATGGGCCACAGTTTGCAGTTTGTCCGTTCATTGGAGACACATCTGACGTTGCTGTGAGCGTGGGTGTGCAGAGATCTCCTCGAGGCCCTGGTTTCAACGCTTTTGAGAATAGGGCCTGAGTGGGATCGCTGCATTGTATGTTACCACTAGGTTTCACTTTTGGAGGAACCGCCAGGCCATTTTCCACAGTGGCTCCACCATTCTGTCTTGCCCCATTAGTTCATTCTGATGCACAGCCAGTGTGAGTTCGGAACAGAAATCATCCATCCCCCCGTCCACGGGTACTTCTCAGTCATCTCAATCATCCACTTCGCGCTGGGATCAGGGGTGCTTGGTACAGGAACACGGGCCTTCCTGTGACTTATGGTTGAGAGGAGCGACCCAGGCAACAAATGATAAAAATACACAACCGATAGCGTACTCCGATGGTGATAACTACAAGGGAGGGAGCTAGAGAGAGGGTGACAGAAATCACTGGGGGTGAGGGTGTGATGCAGATTTTAAAATAGGGTGGTCGGAGAAATCCTTGCTGAGGTTAACATTACAACAGAGATCAGAAGGGAGGGAGGGAGGGAGCCACGTGTGTATCTGTGGGAAGAGTGTTTTAGGCAGAAGGCAGAGCCCTGTGCAAAGGTCCTGGGGCAGCACTGGGTCTGGTGTGTTGAAGGAAAAGGGAGGCGGTTGCGTGGCTGGAGCAGAGTGAGTGACGGAGAGACAGGGAGGAGGGGAGGGGAGGCAGGGGACAAGGGCAGGTCTTGTAGGGTCTTGTGGGGTGAGGACTCAGACCCTCTTGCTCCCCAAGGTGGGAGCCCTGGAAGGCTGTGAGCAGAGAAGGGCAGGACCAGACTTGGGTGCTCACGGGTGCCCCCTGGTGGCTTCTTCAGGGAGGACAGCCCGTGGGATTCAGGAGTGGGGTTTGGGGGTATTGGGTGTGGGGTAGGGTGTCTGTGGGGGTACTGGGTGTGGGGTAGGGTGAGTGATGTTGGAGTGAACTAGGTTGGGGACTGAGGAATTGGTGAGAAGTGTTCAGTTTCCGGGTGGATGTTGCAGGTAGAACCAATAGTTATCCTCTGCAGGATTGGCGGGACCGACCCAGGTGACTCCAAGTGTGGGTCCCCCTCCCTCCCTGCAGCCTCGTTTCCCAGTTTCCCCTTTCAGCCTGGCCCGTAGAGCCCATGTGTTTCTTCTCGTCCTCCACCTTGGAGGCCCGAGCACCTGTTCGTTACTCGGTACGCCCCCATCTGCCCAGATCTGAGCGCCTTATCTCTTCCATCCTCATTGACCTCCTTTGTCATTGGAGATGGTGGCGAAATTACTCTTATCAAAGATGATGTGCTGGGCGCCTGGGTGGCTCAGTGGGTTAAAGCCTCTGCCTTCGGCTCAGGGCATGATCTCAGGGTCCTGGGATCGAGCCCCACATCGGGCTCTCTGCTCAGCAGGGAGCCTGCTTCCTCCTCTCTCTCTGCCTGNTTTTTTTTTTTTTACCCATTTGGGGCTGGAGGCCGTGCCTGGGTGTGGCCGTGGCCTCTCATAGCCCTCGGAGTTCAGGGGTAGGTATGAGAAGGTGGACGCTGGATTGCTTTAGGTAGCTTGGCCAGATGGGGGGATGGAGCTCATAATATGGTAGAGTGTGGTTCAAGGGATGGCTTCTCCAAGGCCGTCTCTGCCCACTTTCTTGCTTTTTGACCGTTTTCTGCAACAGGGCCTGGGCTGGGTGAGTGAAGAGAGGCTAGTGAGGAACTAGCACAGGTCTGGAAGCATCTTAGGGGTCATTTACTGGACTTTCCTTATACTGAAGCACTCCCTAAATGCTGAATCCATATTTTAGGAATTGGCAATTCAAGAGTGTAGGTATATCAACACTAACTAGAAATTTTTGTGGGCCAGTGCCTGAAAATAGAAAAATGAATATGCAGAGACTCCTTTGTTCTAGAAGTTTACCACGGTGTAGTGGGAGAGACAGGTAAGTAACTAAAGGGAAAAATTATAATGTGTTCGGTCCAAAGGTAAAGACTTTACCTGGTGGTGTGGGCTCCTAGGGATGGCTGGATACAGAGCCATGGGCAGAAGCACGCTGAGCCTCGCCTCTCTGGTCAGGAGGGTGCCCTGCGGGGCCGGGGATCGGGCTTCCTGTCCGGGAGCTGGGGCCTAGCTGTCTGCAGGGAGACACCGGGCTTGGTTTGGGGGCCGCGGAAGGGCAGGGGTGAGGCCTGGATGGGCCGCTTCAGCGCCGCCACGTGGACTTTGCGGGAAGCGGCTTCTGGACCCTGGTCTTCTCGACGGTCAAGCTTGGGACTCATCCTCCCAGCTCCCGTCTCAGGAGAGCCTTCGGGGCCGTGTGACTTTTTGGAATGGACACTCGGCTAAGGTAGTGGGCAGGCCAGGCTGAGGCCTGGGAAAGTGAGTTACGTGGCATGGACATCTTCTACCAAATACTCCTCAAACCCAACCCACTAGGGATATCCTCACTTCGTTATCACCGTGGCTCAGTCTCCAGAGTCCCCTTGTTTTACCAACGGACCCGGTCACGCGCCAGGGTTTACAGACGCTCATCGGTGCAAACGCACACTCGTATCTGCCATTGGGGGCTCGGAGGCTCCACCTTTTCACAGGAGAAGCAATGCAATTTTTATTAGCTTATCATCTTGAAGAAATGCTTTTGGCAACTGTGTGGCTGTACTTCTTCATGGGTGAGTCAGTCAGTGTAAGAGACTCAGGGTGTAAGGATGGACATAAAAATTACCTTAAAACTGGGCGCCTGGGTGGCTCAGTGGGTTAAAGCCTCTGCTTTCGGCTCAGGTCATGATCTCAGGGTCCTGGGATCAAGGCCCGCATGGGGCTCTCTGCTCAGCAGGGAGTCTGCTTCCTCCTCTCCCTGTCTCTCTGCCTGCCTCTCTGCCTACTTGTAATCTCTCTCTCTGTGTCAAATAAATAAATAAAATCTTTAAAAAAATAAATAAAAAATTACCTTAAAACTTAAAATAATTTCATCGTAAAAATTTTTAGAGTAGTTTGAGGTTTACAGAAAAATTGAGCAGAAAATACAGAGAATTCCTGTACCCCCTTTTCTCCCTCTCCCCTCAATTTCCCATATTACGAACATCTTTCATTAGGATAACATTTGTCACAACAAATGAGCCAACACTGATGCACTATTATTAACAAAGGTCCACAGTTTATATAAGGTTCAGCGTGCGCCTGTGTGAGTGAGGGGGAGGGGCAGAGGGAGAGGGTGCAGACTGGAGGGGGAGGGGCAGAGGGAGAGAGGGAAATCCAACAGAGAGCAGGGAGCAGGGAGCCCGACTCTGGGCTCGATCCTGGGACCCCGAGATCATGACCCGAGCCAAACCAAGGTTGACGCTTAACCACTGAGCCACCCAGGCACCCCTCCTCTTTGGGTTTTGACAAATGTATAAAGACATGAAGTCACCATTACAGTGCTACACAGAATAGTTTCATTGCCCCCAAACCCCCGTGCTTCACTGGGTCATCCTTCCTCCCTTGCCCTGAGCCCACTGATCTTTTTACTCTCTCTGTAAGTTCTTTTTTTTCAGAATGTCATATATTTGGGATCATACAGCCTGTAGCTTTTGCAGAGTGTTTTTTTTCCTCCCACTTAGCAATACGCGTTTAAGACCCCTGATGTATAATTGACAAGTAAAACTGTATACATTTAAAGGATACAATGTGATGATCTGACATATGTACACTTTGTGAAATGACCGCCGCAACCCGGTTAATTAACACAGCCATAACCTCACATCGTTAGGTTTTTTGTTTTGTTCCTTTTTTTGGTGGCGAGAACACTTACATTTTACACTCTTAGTAAATGCCCAGAACTTTATTTTTTGTATCACCCCAAACTGAAACCCTGTACAAACAACTACCCGTTGTCCCCCTTCCACCTTCAGCCCCTGGTAACTTCTAATATACTTCCTGTCCATGAATTTGACTATGGCAGATACTTTGTACAAGTGAAATACTGCACTGTTTGTCCTTTAGTGCCTTACCTTATTGCATTCGGTGCAGTACCTTCAAGGTTCATCCCTATTGTAGTGGGTGCCAGAATGCCATTCCTTTTTTTTTTATTTTTAAAGATTTTATTTATTTATTCACTCATGAGAGACAGAGAGAGAGAGAGGGGCAGAGGCAGAGGGAGAAGCAGGCTCCCCATGGAGCAGGGAGCCCTATGTGCGGATGGATCTTAGGACCCTGGGATCATGACCTGAGCCGAAGGCAGATGCTTAACCAACGGAGCCACCCAGGCGCCCACCAGTCCTTTTTAAGGCTGAATAATAGAACATGTATGGCTGCACCTCTGTGTCTTACCCATTCATCCATCCACGGACACTGGGTTGTTTCCGCCTTTCTGGCTATTGGGAACAACGCTGCTGTGAACATTGGTTAGAACCATCTGTTTGAGCTCCTGCCTTCGATTCTTTTCGGGTGTGTATCTTGGGGTGGGGTTACTGGGTCATACAGTCATCTTCATGTCTTTCTGTATCCTGTACTTAAACTGGTGAATTCACCAGGTGGACACAGGCACTTGCTTGTTATTTTCACTCATGTTTCTTTGGTTAGAAGTAAAACCGAACATTTGGCCCCTTGGCAGTTTTGTTTTCTCTTGGAAACAGTCCCTTAATACCATTTGCTTGTTATCTGGAAAGTGGAACCCTTATCAACTTGAGAACACCCCTTATATAGAGAGCCCGCATATAGATAGGGCCCTCTTGTATCTTACTCGTGGAATAAATTTCCCCATTCTGCTGTTTATATCCTCATTTTGGTCATTTCATTTTTATTTATGTAGACATTTTTATTTTCACGAAGTGAAATCTTGACGTTTTTGTTACATTTTTTGGTGATATTATGCTTAGCAAGTGCTTTCTCTTGAGAGATTGATATACACCCAATTTTATATTCATCCAGTTTGTTCTAACAGGCTAGAAAATCGAAGTTTAGTGAATTTTTAATATGGCAAAATAGATTTAAACTCTTTTTTAGATCTGGCTTCTATTTATTATTTTTTTAAAAATTTATTTATTTATTTGAGAGAGAGAATACGCACGAACAGGGGGAGGGGCAGAGGGGGAGGGAGAGAGAGAATCCTTAAGCCCACTCGCCACTGAGCACAGAGCCCCACGAAGGTCTTGATCCCAGGACCCTTAGATCACGACCTGAGCCAAAATTAAGAATCGGATACTCAACCGACTGAGCTACCCAGGCGCCCCTAGATCAAGCCTTTAAATACACTCATTAAAGACTTTGTGGATTTCCTTCTCAAATTACCAAACAATTATCTCAGCTCTATTTACTGAATGATGGTATCAGAGAAAGTTTTTCTCTTTCCAGCTCCGGCTGATTGGGAGGCACCTTTGAGATCAATTATTTAGAAATGGGGTCTATGTCCAGGTTAGTCCTTCGGATATATTGATTCAACGGCCTGCCTATACTTGTGCCTTTTTGAATTCTATTTTAGCTTTTTAATATTTTAATATCCGAAAGTGTTATGGCTGTTCTGATTACCTTTCTTTTCCAGATTTTCTTCTCGGTGCTGATTTAATTATTTTTTCGATCCGTGGTTCCCAGTCAGGAGTTTGTGGTCCAGGGCATACTTGGCAGTGTCTGGAGACAATTTGGGTTGTCACACATGGGGCCGTGCTGTTGACATAGAGACCAGGAGTCCACTAAGCATCCTGCAGTGTGTGGGACAGCCCCCTTGACCGAGAATGAGCTGGCTCCTCATGTCCATTGTCCCAAGGTTGAGAAACTCTCCCCTCGATGATCTTCAGAATAATTTTCATTTGTTCTTTTATTTATAAATTTTGATATTAAATTGAATTTATATGTATTTTAGGAGCCAGAGGGAATGTCCCTCCCTATCCCGTGTTCTGTTTTTACGTTCTACTTTATGTCTCCCTATAAAATACGGTCATTTTCTTTTACTGGGTCAGAGACTGTTAACGTTTTCTCTCTGTATTTAATTTCATGTGGTAGATAGGGTGATGTTATTCTGAAAAAATGTCTCTGTTTTATGCTGATTTTTGAAAACGGAATTAACATACGCGGTTTGAACAATCCAAACAAATAGAGAAAGGTTAACCGGTTTCCTGTGTGCTCTTTGAGAGAAATTTCATGCATCTAGAAGTGTCTGGGGATAGGTATACGTTAACGTGTGTTGGTGTGTCTCGCGCTCTCTTTTAAACACAAATGGTCATTATTTCCCTTACACTATTCTTCATTTAACTTTTTTGTAAGAAAAGGGTATACATCTTGGGGCGCCTGGGTGACTCAGTGGGTTACAGCCTCTGCCTTCGGCTCAGGTCATGATCTCAGGGTCCTGGGATGGAGCCCCACATCAGGCTCAGCGGGGAGCCTGCTTCCCCCTCTCCTTCTGCCTGCCTCTGCCTACTTGTGATCTCTCTCTCTCTGTCTACAAATAAATCAAATCTTTAAATAAAAATGGTATACATCTTGCAGTTTCCTCATCTTAGTGCATGTAGATTTAACTCACCCTTTGGCTAAAAAGGTCACGGTGTCCCACTGACTATTTTCCCATTTTTTTGTTTATGTTAGAAAGTTTTCTTTGAATTATTACTTTTTGTTTGGAATTATTACTTCTTACGTACCATGTTTCCACCCAGAGTCAGTAACTGACTCTCAGCCAGTGGGAAACGGTCCTGTACATTGCAGCATGAAAAGAAATGCTTTTGAGAAATAAACGTATTTTACGGGCGTTCCGTCATGTCGTTTCTCTTTCTTGGAGGCTGTACTGGAAAGGGGCACATCAGCAGGAGAGGCAAACACCTCGGTGCCCATACTTGCAAATGAGTTGACAGCGCTCCCTTAATATATAATTTTTTGGGGTCTTATTCAGGTACAAATAGCTCCCCATAGAAGCCTGTCCATCTTCTAAGCATGTTATTTGTTCAGCCTAGCTGCTACTTAAATTCTCTGAAACTAAACGAAGCTATGATCTTGACACCGGCTCTGCAGTCAGGAGTCTCAGAAGCCGGGAGGAGCCCCTTACTCATAAATCCCCCAGGGGATGCACCTCGGTTATACCGAAGCCTTCAGAAAATGTGGGTTCAAGGGAAGGTTCAAGATGGGAATGTGGAGGCGGGTCTGATGATTCAAAATCCAAAGGATAATGGAATATCATTCAGCCATAAAAAGGAATGAAGGGCTAATCCATGCTACAATATGGATGCGACTTGAAAGCATTATCCTAAGTAGTGAAAGTAGCCAGTCACAAAAGGTCACATGTTACATGATCCCATTTATATGGAATGTCCAGAATCGGCAAATCCAGAGAGACAGAAAGTAGATTAGTGGTTGCCAGGGGCTGAGGGGAGGGGAAATGAGAAGTGGTTGCCTAATGGGTATGGGGTTTCCATGTGGGGCACTGAAAAAAAAAATTGGAGCTAGAGTGATGGTTGCACAAGATTATGAATCTACTAAATATCCCTGAATTGTACATGTTAAAAATGGCTAAAATGGTAAATTCTATGTCATGTGCACTTTGCCATGATAAAAAAAAAAAAAGAAACAAAACAGTAACTGAGTATATTTGGATACAGGTCAGAAATGAGGTTTTAAGAATCACGGAGCTCCGTGGAAGTGGAACCCCCCCCCCAAGGGAAGAAGGACTGACAGACACCAAGCTGTATGAACATGTCTGTTCTTTTTTTTTTTCCTTTTTGGATTTTTAAAAATCGAGATATATATGGACCTATAACGTGGTGTAAATTTAAGTTGTGCAGTGTGTTGGTTGGATGCATTTATATATCGCGATATTAACACAGCAGCATTAGCTATCTTCTTTATCATGTCACACATTTATTTTTGTTAAGAACAGTTAAGATTTAGTCTCTTAGCAACTTTGCAGTTTATAACACAGCATTGGTGACTATAATCACTCTGTCGTGCATTAGAACTCCAGAGCTTTTTTATCTGCGAGTTGTAATTTGTATTCTTAAACGGTGTCCCCTAGTTCCCCCCTCCCCAGCCCTGGGAACTAACCGTTCTACCCTGTTTTCATAAGTTCGAAGTGTTCTCTTTTCTTTTTTTTTTTAAGATTTTATTTATTTATTTGACACACAGAGAGAGATCACAAGGAGGCAGAGAGGCAGGCAGAGAGGGAGAGGAGGAAGCGGGCTCCCCGCTGAGCAGAGAGCCGGATGCGGGGCTCGATCCCAGGACCCTGAGATCATGACCTGAGCTGAAAGCAGAGGCTTTAACCCACTGAGCCACCCAGGCGCCCTCTTTCTTCTTTTCTTCCCTTCCCTTCCCTTTCTTCTTCCCCCTCTCCTCCTTCCCCTCCTTCCCCTCATCTTCCTCCTCCTCCTCTTCTTCTTCTGTTTTAAGATTTATTTATCTATTTATGAGAGAGAAAGAGAGAGAGAGAGAGAGAGAGAGAGAGCAAGAGCACAGGGGCGAGGTGCAGAGGGAGAGGGAGAGAGAGTCTTTTAAGGTGACTCTGTACCTAACAGGGAGCCTGATGGGGGGGCTCCATCCCACCACCCCAAGGTCACAACCCAAGCTGAAACCAACAGTCAGATGCTCAACCGACTGCACCACCGAGGGGCCCCCAAGACGATTGTTTTCTTACACCTATGTCACACCCTGACTTTATAACCTCAAAACTAAAAAAAAAAAAAAAAAGAAAGAAAAGAAAGAAAGAAAAGAAAACCCATGAAAATAATATGAGACGATTGCAAGTTACCATAACTTGTTGATGCAAACCCTATGTGAATGGTTTAAGAGATGAAAAAGAAAAAGAAAAATTTGAAATATTTGAATTGATTAGGTATTTTGAGAGAATGTATAGTTCTCTCTGTTTCTTAGGGGGAAAATTATTTAGGGAAAAGTTATTCTAGGTTTTGTTGCAGTGAATATCCCAGTGAACATAGTGAATACACATTTTATATAGTCATTATAAAATAATTATATGTATATTTTGCACTCATGGGAGTATACCTGTGCAGCATCTAAATTCCTGGAAATGGTTTGAGGAGTGGAAAGGGTCAGTGCCATTTACTTGTTGAAAGTCATTGCCAAACCACCTTCCACTGATTGACCTGATCTGTACCAATGATCACGAGAGTGTCTGCTTTCTCACAGACGTTCATATTGGGCTGTTTTTCTGATTGTCGGCGAATTCAGTGAAGATGATGTGCGCATATCTCTGACTATGAAGAATGCTGAATACCCTCTTATATGTTTAAATCCCTTCTGTATCTTCTTTTTTTCTTTTCGGCAGTCTGTTTCTGTGAGCTGCCTAGTCATGTTCTTTGCCATTTAAATTGTGGCATAAGAGTTTGGAGTTCTATCTCACTGAAAAAAAATACTATGTTTTGTATATTTTGTAATATAGTATAATGCATGTCCTCTATCTGTCATTTAATCTTTTCTCACTTAAATTTTTTTTCTCACTTTAAAAAACCTGATTTTTGGCTTTATGTATGAATTTTTTTGCTATTCATATAATCTGTTCTTACACAGCCAGTTTTTTTTTTTTAATTTTAGATTTGGGACTTGTGCCTTGGTTAATGAGACATTCCCTCCTTTGAAATTATGAAACAATATTTCCACATTGTAGCGTCTTATGGTTTCATTTGTGAATGGCTGTGG
The DNA here is from genome assembly GCA_002007465.1 of Ailurus styani. Lineage (NCBI taxonomy): Eukaryota > Metazoa > Chordata > Mammalia > Carnivora > Ailuridae > Ailurus > Ailurus styani. The sequence goes on from LNAC01000276.1 coordinate 6,099,865, forward strand.
AGTTCATCAAATATATTTATAGTTGGTGGTAGGGGCTCATGAGACTTCCCTCCTTGATTTATTAAAACAATGATCTCGATGGCTAAATTTCCTAGCATCGAACCATCTTTGCACTCCTGGTTCCACATGATCCTGCTGTTGGTGTTGGTGTGTGTGTGTGTGTGTTTTAATTTGCCTGGTTCTGTTAGTAAATTCTCCATGCTGGGTTTTTGCACTGTTATTCACAAATAAACTCAGTCTGTACTGTTTTGTTTTGTTTTTTTGCCTCCTAACTCCTAAGCATAATGTATTAAAGCAGGTTTCCATGACAACATAGGAGTCTGGATTCACATTTGGTTTACTGCTTCAATGAAATGGAAAACAGCTAGATTGAAGATGATTGTACCAGAGGGACCTGCTAAGAGAAAGCCTCCAGTGGGTCGATGGTGCCATCTCCCCAAGCCCTCTTTGATGGGCAACAAAATGTTCGTTGCCTATATTTATGAACTTTGAGCCAAGCTCTCTTTCTCTTTAGATCACACGTTCTTAGTACAATGTATTAAATGTCAAACCAAAGCCAGTCTAATAAAAACAGAGTGAAATAAAACGCCCACAATAGTTTTTCTTTAAAAGTAGATTCCACACCCAATGTGAGGCTTGAACTCACAACCCTGAGATCAAGAGTCACGTGCTCTACCAACTAAGCCAGCCGGGCGCCCCACCCCAAATAGTTTTTCAAAATTTAAAAGTTTTGATTTTGATATGATGCTAGACTCCAGGCAAAGTACGGCAAATCTCTATGTCCATACTCTTCACCAGATTTACAGATTTTGTCAAACTTTATCACATCTGCTTTGTTCTCTCTTTTTTTTTGAAATGATTTGAAAGTAGGTTGCAGACATTCTGCCCCTTTATCCCTATGTATTTCATTCGGTATGTATCTCCTTTTTTTTTTAAGATTTTTAATTTATTTATTAAAGAGAGAGTGAGCACAAGCAGGGGGAGAAGGAGAGGGAGAAGCAGACTCCCTGCTGAGCAAGGAGCCTGATTCAGGACTCGATCCCAGGATCCTGGCATCATGACGTGAGCCGAAGGCCGCCACTTAACCGACTGAGCCACCCAGGCGCCCCCTCCAATGATTTTTTTAAAGGCAGAGGTTGACTTTCAATTTTTAGATGCCTGTTTTTTTTTTTTTTTCGGGGAGTGGAGGCAGGGGGGTTTACGAAAGAAAGAGCAAGTGCTTTCAGGAAGTGCTGGGGTCTTCATTTCCAAATCACAGCTGAAATGATTCTTTCGACTTATATCCAACACACAAGTTCTGGGTCCCGAAGGATTTCCAGAGGCCAGTGAGCTTCCTTCCTCGTGTTTTTCAGCACATGCTTCCTACCTGGAACTGTGGTGGCTTTTGGGGGCCCCCGTGGATCTGAGGCACAGGGTGAAAGATTATTGGAAAGAAAATCAGATTATGTCAGCCCTTTTGTGTAAACCCTCCACTGGCTCCCCACAGATTTTAGGATAAGGGCGGCTTGGGAGGGGGCTTAACATGGTATGTTCAAGGCTCTTCCCCTTCCAGCCCTGACTTTGAGTCCACCATCCCTTCTCTCTCTGTGCCTGGGTCTGTGGGGAGAACACCTTCCTGTACTCCCCTGGGGGCCCTGCTCGTGCTGGTCTCCCCACCTGGAACATTTCATGCCTTCTTTGCTTGACTCCTCCTCACCTTCAGATTTCAGCCCAAACTCACTTCCTTGGAGGATCCTTCCCTAACACCCCCTACCCACACCCCACTTTATGCCCCCAGGGTTGTTTAATTAATGTGCCCCCCATGAGGTCTACAAGGAAATGGAGCGTGTTTATTTTGCTCATTGTAAATCCTCATTACTACTGCATGTTGATTCTTCCATTCAACAAGTATTTATTAAGCAGGAGCTAGATCAGGCACTGGGTGTAAAATAATGAAGAAGATCGACACAATTTCTGCGTGGCGGAGAAGGGAGAAGTTACACAGAGCATTTCAGGAGATACTGGTGTGATGTAAATAACAGGGAAGGGAACAAAGGGGGGGAGGAGGGAGGCATTTGCAGAGGGTGGTCGGGGAAGGCTCACTGGAGCACAGAGGTGGAGCCGGCCGCTGGAGGGACGGGCAGAGGGAAGAGCCAGAGGCGGGAGCAGGTTTGGTGGGTTAGAGGGACAGTGGGCTCAGCTCCTGGCAAACTAGGATTAGTTTAATGGACCAGAGGAAGAACGAGCGCCCTCTGCCTAGGATCGCGCTGGGTGCTTTCTCATGCTTTATTGTTCTTGCCCCTCGTCAGATCTGACCTGCAGGTATGGTCACATCCATTACAGAGTGGAGGCCAAGCCAGAAAGAGAGTCAAGTGCCGTGTCCAAGGCCACACTGGAAGTGTGTGTGTGTCGGGGGGGGGGGTTGGAGAGCCCGATTCCACTCGGCTCTGGCTTTCTAGACTTAAAGCTCCTTCCCCCTCTCCCGGCCCCCCCCCCCGGGTGGATTGGCCGCTCTCATGCCCTACTCGTGAATGAACATTTGCTAGACATTCAGACACGCACGGACTCTGGGTCCGGGTGTCGGGAATCGGGCGTGTCCACCTGCGCGGTGCCCGGGCTCCGTGGGGCCTGGTTTGCTCTCCCGCGAGGTCCTGCACGTTCTCCCAGGTGTCTTTTCTCCAACTTGAACCACCGGCCGCGCCTAAGTCACCCTCCCTCAGCCCTGCCACGGGGCACGCTGAGCGCACTGGGCGCGCGTGCACGTGCCTGTCCCCAGGGCCCTGGCGCAGGGCGGGGGCGCCCGCGCGTCTACTACTACGAGACGCGCCGGCAGGACTGAGACGGGGGTGACGCGAGCGCGACATTTCAGGGAGCACCAAAAAACCCAGTGACCAAGATAAACAGCATTTTAATGAAATACTTAAAAAAATCAGAATGAACCTCCCCAAGTCCAAGGCAATGAAAGAGCAAACACGCTAAAGAAGGGATCCGTCTCGATGGGTCGGGCATCTGGGGCGCCCCCCGAACCCTGAGACGCGAGTGGCGGGGCGTCCGGGGCGCCCCCTGGGCCAGGG
>LNAC01000276.1:6103656-6122323 GCA_002007465.1 Ailurus styani
CCAGGATGGAGCCCGCCGCCCTGGACCCAGAGCCCTCCTCGGGGCGTGGGGGGTGCGGGCGGCCGGGACGGTAGTCTCGGCCCCGCGCGGGGCTGGAAGCCGCTGACCTTGGCCTTTGCCCGCCTGGGCTCGCGGTTCCGCGCCCCGTGTGCGGGCCCCGGGCCGGAGGAACCTTGCCCCAGTGCCCGCCCCGCCGCGGGGGCCTCTCCCAAGCGCGCCTCGGACCCGTGCCGAGTCCTCTCCGAGCCCTGCTCGCTCCGGAGACGCGACACGCGTCCTCTTCGGGTCCCCTGTGAAGTGGGGTCCCAGGGGCCAGGCGGCCTTGGGCAGTCAGATGCCGGGGGCGCGCGGGGTTTGGAGCGACAGTCGAGGGTGACTGGACTGAGGGTCCCTTGGGGTCCCTGTTGGTAGGTGCTCCCGGGGGAGAATTGTAGAATCCCGCCCGCCACCCCCCTGGATATAGGCCCGTGGCTGTGGGGACTTCAGATCCGTGTTTACACTTTTGGGTTCTGTTTCCAGATGTCCGGAGGCAAACTCTGGCGCCTTGGTAACAGGGCCTTTGTTGTAGCAGAAGGTGGTGTCTTTATCCCGATTATTATAGTGTCACCAAGTGCCATGGGCTTGTCTCTCTGCACTTTCACTGTGGCCCCTAGGGGTTGCTACTGTTTGCCCATTTCATAGAGGAGTAGACTGAGATTCAGGTAGAGACAATTTGACCTGCCCTAAAGTCAGTGCCAGAGGGAGAACTGGAACCTTTCTGGTGGTGCCCTGGGGGGGGGCGCTTTGGACTGCTGCGGGGTCCCATGTCTCCCTGAAACCCCCACACCTCTCTCTCTCGCCCAGCTCTGACCTTCACGAAGGGCTCTTACCTGTCAACCCAGGGAGGTCTCTAACCTCACGAACCTCACGTGAGCCTTTCATAGCCCCCTAGCCCCATGGACTTCCCTCCTGGGGCTCCCTGTACTGGCTGTGGATGGAGGCAAGCCCCAACTCCAGCATCCTCCTTGAGCTTGGTGGCGGTCCTTTCTTGGGGGGGCGTAAGGAATGAAGAACCCTTTAGGACAGCATGGCTGGAGTTTCCTACTGGTGTCTGAAGCCCTGCTTTAAAATATCTGCTGGGTTACTTTTTCAGAATTCTCCATAAAAGGAAATCGGTCATGGTGAGGAAGGGGCCAGGGAGGGAAGGAACCACAGCTCCTGAGCTCCCTGATAGTGAATGAGATCCATGGGAAAGCACACATGGGCTCTGGAGTTGACAACCCAGGTTTGCTGAGCCCTTCTCCGTTACACAGCGGCTCCAAGGCCCAAGTGCCTGGTGTACAGTGGGCACTCAGGAAAGGTGGCAGTCGGCTTGGGTTCTCGTTAAGAAAATCCAAGACGAAGGTTAGACCTCTTCCAGGTTTCGTCCGTGTGCGTGTGTGCGTGCGTGTGGTTCCCTGCTCTTCTGTTCCTTGTAGCTCTGGTAATTAATCAACCCCTTCTTTACATGTATACAGTTCCCACAAGGGCAGAGGCTTATGCTTTTTCATTCACCACCACATTTCCAGAGCCTAGAACAGTAGAAGGTGCTTGGTTAAAATACTTGTGCTTGAGTCTGTTCACGTTCTTTGTGTTCTCACCAGTGCTCCAAGCCATGGCTCTCTTAGGTAATGCCCAACCGCTAGGTACTAATACGAGCAAACTCTTGGCCGTGTGCTTCCATATGTTTTGAATATATGATCTCAGTTAACCCTCACCGGGTCCTGTGAGGTAGGGCTTACTTTCCCTTTTCGCAGGTGAGGCGACTTGACTAGGCCCCAGAGCCCTGGTTCCTTAATAATTAAGGTTGCTCTCTTGGGCTTGAGCTTCCCTTCCCCGGGCCCGTGGTAATGGTTAACAAAATCCTATCAACTCAATGAGATGGGATGACCCTGGGAGCTTTGGAAACTTCGAGAAACTTCATAGACCGTTAATCTCTCATGACAACGGGCAGGGCATTTTGGCCCAGGGTTGGGGGGGTGGTGGTGGTGTGATTTTTCAGAAGTGAAGGACTTTCTTGGAGATGGCCACACTCCTGCGGAATCCCTGCTGTGCCGCTCGGCTGGGCAGTGTCGTGCCCCCCCCCCCCATGGCTCCTCAGACTGGCTAGAGATGACATGGGGCATCAGGGCATCGCAAAGTTAAAGAATGAAGGCAATGTGGGATTAAACTAAAAACCCACAGGGCTTTGGGGGAGTCCAGAGAGGCGGCTGACTGAGGTGTGAGAGGCTTGCTTTCAGAGCCCCCTCATTTCTCAGGGGTGGCCCCGGATGTTTCTCCAGTGGGCTCTCTTGCGTGCTTTGGGGCTCCCAGAGCAGGACTTTGGCCTGCTCAGTAAACTCCCTGAGGTTATTCTTCACCTTACGCTTCTCTCCTGGAGCCCTGCGCATCATCTCTGCCCCATTCATTCATACAGGTCATGGGGGTGAGCTCCCGGGGGCCCCCACTGCACCCCACTCCATCATTGACTTCCGTTCTTAAGCTGGTTGCAGTAGAAGCTCTCTGCTTCAGCGCCCTTAACTTTTGGGGTTAGGTAGGTCCTGGGTGTGGGGGGGGCGGTCTCGTGTGTTGTGAGAAGTTGAGCTGTATCCTGGTCTCACCCCCCCCCCAACATGCTGTAGCACCTGCTCTCTCCAGTCACGACAATCAAAAGCATCTCTGGATGTTGCCAGCTGTCCCTAGTTGAGAACGACTCAGGGAGATAACCTTTTCCTCGTCTGGGGCACTTCCCCACCTGGATTCCTGCTCTCTTCCTCTGGACTGGGATCTCTGTCTGCCCCAGACCCTTTCCCTTTCCAGCCTGCAAGCATTCACTACTCCCTGAACCCCACTGCCCACCACCCCCTTCCAGCCTTCCCCCGCCCAGCCTCCCCCCGTGGGCCCTCACCAGCCTCCCACTGGCCTCTCACCCACTGCACTGGCCGCAGCATCTGGCTAGCGTCTCCATCGCTTTGCTTTGCGGATGGCTCTAGTGAGGGTAACCCCTCACCTCCAGGGTGCCTCTCCTGTCTGAACTCTCCAGGTCTGCCCCTGTCTACTCCCTTCCCCGAGGGAAGGCAGGAAGGTGAAGTCCCCTGCCCGGTGTTCACCAGCACCTGGCTCGCTCTCCACCATCTCTGCTCCCTTCCCGGGCTCAGATGTTAGCGCTCTCTTCATGGAGGGCCAGTCTCTCCTGCCATCCACTCTCACCCCAGTTTTGAACTCACATAGTCAAACTCCTTCGTCGAGAACAGGGGCCAGCAAACTACAGCCCATAGACCGACTCCTGAGTGCCCACGCGGGTTTTATAAATAAAGTTTTATTGACATCATCTACGGTTCCTTTTGTGCCCTAATGGCAGAGTTGAATAGTTGCAATCACATGGCCCACAAAAATATTTATACTTTGGCCCTTCACGGAGAGAGTTTGTAGACTCCTAATGTACACCAAGCTCCTTGAGGGTCACGATGACCTGCCTAATGGTTCGTGTGGTCCCCGGTACAACATGGATGCATCATGAACGTTCGGGGATGCTGCATTTTCCCCTTTACAGAGAAAGCTGTATTAAAGAAATGTATGCCCCCTGAATATATGGATTCCGGTGGTGGGAAAATACCGTGATGTTCCCTCATTCACTGTGTGTATGGTCTCAAGATTTATTTATTGGGACAGTCGTCTTGGCGTTGAATGAGGATCCCTTGCTGTTGGCTTTGTGTGTAGAACTTGACAGTGGTGTCTGCTATGAGGTTTTCTTTCGAGACCCCTTCTGTTAATTTCTATTAAGAATACACACATTAGGGGAGCCTGGGTGACTCCGTCAGTCGAGCGTCAGACTCTTGATTTGGGCTAAGTCGTGATCTGAGGGCCTTGAGGCCCAGCCCTGGGCAGGCTCCCTGCTCAGCAGGGAGTCTGCGTGAGCTGCGTGAGCGGCTTTCCTTGTCCCTCTGCCCCCTCCCTGCCATGTGTGCGCACGGCTGCTCTCTTCTTCTAAAAAAATAAAAAAAAGATCACACACATTGGCTTATGTTTTACAACAGGACCCTATTTATGTTTTTTTTTTTAAAGATTTTATTTATTTATTTGGCACAGAGAGAGATCAGATCACAAGTAGGCGGAGAGGGAGGCAGAGAGAGAGAGAGAGAGAGAGAGAAGCAGGCTCTCCGCTGAGCAGAGAGCCCGATGCGGGCCTCGATTCCAGGACCCTGAGATCATGACCTGAGCCGAAGGCAGAGGCTTTAACCCACTGAGCCACCCAGGCGCCCTATTTATGGTTTTTAAATTAAAATAACAAGTAATGGATTGCAAAAAATTTATAAAAACCTGGAGAGGGAAAAAAGGAAAGTCCCCTTGCAACAGCACTTTGTCCCTAAAATCATTCCATTTCTATCCTGGGAGGTGACAGTGCTATCAGTTTGTGTCTTAATTGCCTGTGGGTGCGTGTGCACAGTTATGTGAATTTTAACCCATGCGTAGAGTTGTGTGCCTGTCCCCACAACTGGGATACGAACAGTGCCATCACCCGAATTCCCTCTAGACTGCCCTTTGTGGTTATGCTTTCTCCATCCCTAAGCCTAGCAACCCCTATCTGTTCTTTATTGTTTTCTCTGTAGGCTTTAAAACATTCTTATAATTGAATTAATATTCTTTTTTATTTTTATTTTTAATTTTTATTATTTTTTTATTTATTTGAGAGAGAGAGAGAGCACAAGCAGGGGGATCAGCAGAGGGAGAGGGAGAGGCAGACTCCCCGCTGAGCAGGGAGCCTGATGGGGGGCTCGATCCCAGCACCCCAAGACCATGACCTGAGCTGAAGGCAGATGCCTGACTGAATCACCCAGGTGCCCCAATACTCTTTTTTTTAAAAAGACTTTATGTATTAGAGAGAGGCTATGTGGGGGAGCCCGGGAGAGGGCAGAGGGAGAGGGAGAAGCAGGCTCCCCGCTGAACGTAGAGCCCGAGGGGCGGGGCTTGGTTGCAGGACCCTGGGATCATGACCCTAACTGAAGTCAGTCACTTCCCCGACCAAACCACCCAGGCACCCCAGCTGAGTTAATAATCTTAACATTTGACATTTTTAATTTAAGCACTCATAAACTCCTCATAGCTCACGATTCCCTCTTTGTGAATTCGCCTCGAGGCTAAAATTAATTTGCAACTCTAAAAGCAGCGCTCAGTGCACTTCGATGGCTCTTCTTGGACCTGCGTAGAGCATCCCACCGTCTGAGTCCCGCCTGAGGTCGGGCGTGGTGGAGCGGCTTTTTTGACCCCCCCCACAGGGTGAATTCAGACCAGCCTCAAAGATGAAAACAAGTGTCTCCTTTGGCGATGGACGTAGTGCCACATTTCCCACATTTTCGTGCGTTTCGTGGTTGATTTTGGCCTTTGAAAGGGCTTCGCCCATCGTGTTGACGGGGTGTTTTGTTCAAGTGCAGAGAATAAATGCAGGAAGGCTGTGATGTGCTTCGTGGAGAAAACACATGGATAGGTGAGCTTTGCTCAGACCCGAGCTCTAGTGCCTGGTGCCGTTGGCTGTGGTTCAAAGTTAATGAATCAACACTGTCTATTAAATAAGGTGTATTTAAACAGAAACACACATAAAACAAGGTTATGGATTAATCAGTTGATAAAAACATCGTGGCCAGAGGCTTGCAGGAACCTAACTGTATTTCCCTAGGGACAGTGGCTCAGTGTTTGCTAAGCCTGTGTTCCAGGGGACTCCAGAGACAGTCAAAGCTAATGAGAACGGGCTGTAGATGTTGTCTGGTCACCGTGCTTTCAGATTTGTGTGTTTGGATGTTGCCAGGGCCCAGGTAGCATCTCGTGGGACGCATCTACCCCTTGGTCCTCTTTTTATCTGTGCCCAAATCCTTGGTTACATCTTGGAAAGTTCACGAGGTGGCATCAGACCCCCCTGCCCCTTGTTTCGAGGAGGGGGTCTCCCGTGTTCTGTTGATCCTGGTGTCGGGGGAGTGCTCCAGTGCCTTTGGGGGTTTTAGAGATTGTGCGTGTTGCCAACTGCAGGCCGGATATGAGTTCTAATCGGAGTTCAAGCCAGACTCATGAGGATTAAAATTCGAGTTCCGATCTGGGTTTTCTTCCAATTCCAGAAGGGTATGGTGTCACATCAGGTCTGTATGGCAGCCTCTGTTGTGTGTTCGGGAACAGCAGCCCATTGGTAGGAGATTTTTGCTTCTCTCTTATGCCTTTGTGGGAATGTGGAAAACATAGGTACTTTCCAAAAGCTGTGTTTGCTAACCGTGCGCAAAAAGGTAGTGCTTGGACACAAAGGGATGAAGAGAGACAAGCTACCACTGTTTTCCTGCAGCCCTTCTACGATTTCTTGTTGCCAATCTGTTTCCCAAGGATGTATCCTGTTTCCTTGCAGAAGATCAGAAAGGGGATGAGGTCTGAGATGTTTCTTCCTAATTACATGTGGTTGCATTGTAGCAAAGCCACCTGGTACTTTTCTTTTTTTCTTTTCTTTTCTTTTCTTTTCTTTTCTTTTTTCTTTCTTTCTTTCTTTCTTTCTTTCTTTCTTTCTTTCTTTCTTTCTTTCTTTTCTCTCTCTCTCTTTCTTTCCTTTCTTTTCTTTCTTTCCCTTCCTTCCTTCTTTTCTTTTCTTTTCTTTCTTTCTTTTCTCTTTCTTTCTTTCTTTCTTTCCCTTCCTTCCTTCCTTTCTTCCTTTCTTTTCTTTCTCTCTTTCTTTCTTTCCTTTCTTTTCTTTCTTTCCCTTCCTTCCTTCCTTCCTTCCTTCCTTCCTTCCTTCCTTCCTTTCTTTCTTTCTTTCTTTCTTTCTTTCTTTCTGTGCCTTTTGGTCTTGTAAGACTTCTTTTGTTTTTCTTTCCCGTGACTTCTGTGGCATTGTCTGTCTCCATCTAGAGAAGCGAGGAGGTAGATAGAATCGCCAAGGGGCATGGAAGCTTCTTATGATCCTGTGGTTTGGTGTATATGCCCAGAGGATCGCAAACCTGTGAGTGGGATTAGGAATTAGCTTAGATGTTCTGGAGCTTTCAGGCTTCTAGAAGGTGGTGTCAGGGTGGGCATGGACCTCTGATCCTCTCCACGTTCATTAGCGACTGCTCCTCACTTCCGGGACCCTCCCCTCCTGCACCTCCCTGGGTCCCACGTCCCATTGATGGTAATTCCCCAGTGTCTCTGTGGCCTCGCCTCTCTCCTTGTCCCCGGGCCCATGCTAGGCCCCCTTTCTTTGCAGCCAGCGTGCCCTGTTCAGTACTCTCTGTCCTCTGTGGCCACAGGGATTTTTCTACTTCCTCCTTGGGTCCTGCTGCAGCTGCCAGCTAAACCCCTTCCCCTGGCACGTGAGCTAGCTGAGGTTCTTGGCTGCCGTTCCTTGGGGTTCCCTGTTCTTCCTCCTGAGCCTTCTTGCTGGTGCTTCTGGTGTCTCAAGCACATTTCTTCCCCCTTTCGGCCACGATACCTGCTCCTCCCTCACAGGACCAGGTCAGAGGCCTCCTTCCTTCCCTCTCCGGCTTCATCGTTCACCCCTTCTCCTTCCCTTTTGGTGCAGACCGGACGTATCTGGGTGGCTCCCCTGTAGGCGTCAGTCTGCCCACTGGAGACGCGTTCTAGTGAAGCATTGACCATACGGGCAAATGAGATCACGCTCTAAGTGTAGGTTGGAGAAGGGCTTGATACGTGTTTGTCCAGAGTAAGAAGCAACATCGAGTATTCCCCACCCCTGCCAGTTCATACGTGGGAGCCCTGTATTTGGAAATAGAGCTTTTTGGGAGGTGATTAAGTTTCAATGAGGTCATAAGAGTAGAGCCCTAATTTGATAGGGTTGGTGGCCTTTTAAGGACAGGGGGAGAGAGGTCTCTTTCTTCCTGCCTGGGTGCACCAAGGAAAGACCATGTGACGACAGGGAGGAGGCAGAGTCTGCAGGCTGGGAAGAGAGCTCTCCCCCACAAAGGGACCATGCTGGCTACCTTGATCTTGGACTCCCAGCCGTGAGAAATAAATTTCTGTGGCTTACACTGCCCAGTTGGTGGTATTTTCTTTTCTTTTTTTTTTTAAATTAATGTATAATGTATTATTTGCTCCAGGGGTACAGGTCTGTGAATCATCAGGCTTACACCTTTCACAGCACTCACCATAGCACAAACCCTCCCCAATGTCCATCACCCAGCCACCCTATCCCTACCCCCCCAACCCCCAGGAACCCTCAGTTTGTTTCCTGAGATTAAGAGTTTCTTATGGTTTGTCTCCCTCCCGATCCCATCTTGTTTCATTTTTCCCTCCCTCTCCCTCACAACCCCCACCCTGCCTCTCAAATTCCTCATATCAAAGAGATCATATGATAATTGTCTTTCTCTGATTGACTTATTTCCCTTAGCATAATACCCTCTAGTTCCATCCACGTCAATGCAAATGCAAGATTTCACTTTTTGATGGCTGTGTAGTATTCCATTGTATATATATACCACATCTTCTTTATCCATTCATCTGTTGATGGACATCTAGGTTCTTTCCATAGTTTGGCTATTGTGGACATTGCTGCTATAAACATTCGGGTGCCTGTACCCCTGAGGATCACTACCTTTGTATCTTTAGGGTAAATACCCAGTAGTGCGATTGCTGGGTCGTAGGGGGGCTCTGTTTTCAACTTTTTGAGGCCCCTCCATACTGTTCTCCAGAGTGGCTGCCCAGCTTGCGTTCTTGGTGGTGTTTTCTTATGGCAGCGCTAGCTAGCTAAGATGAGGACCAGGGTCAGAATCGGCTCTGAAACCCAGCCACGAGGGATATAAAATGTGTGGGGGTCCAGCTTTCTTTGCGATTGCTGGGGATGGCCCACCATGTTTATGGGGTTCTCTCTAGCAGTAGCCCCCAGAGAATGCATCTGATGGCATTGCTTCTGGGGCAAAGCGCTCTGTGGAGCGGGTACAACAGAAGAAAGGGGACAGACAGGTGGGGTGGGGGGGCCCGGCTGGAGAGGTGGGCCAGCATGGGTAGATGGTATGTCTGTCCGACTTGAGTCCTCACCCCATCCCTTGGGGAACCTTGTGTAAAATGCAGATTCTGGGGTCTGGCTCCCAGATAGATGGGTTTATTTGGTCTAGAGCCAGGCCCGGGAATCTGCATTCTCCCCATCCGTGATTCTGAGCCTGGCCGTGCACAGAGCACACTGTGGGGGTACCCTGTGTGATGGGTAAGGGCGCGGGGGTTTGTGTCCTAGGCCCCTGTGCACGATGGGCTGGATTATGTCCCTCTCCCCCAAATTCATGGGTTGAGGCCCCCCCCCCCCGCCAGCCCCGCCGAGTGTGACTACAATTGGAGATCGGGTCTTGAAAGAGGTGATCAGGGTAGGACGAGGGCCTCATGGTGGGTGCTAATCCGATATGGCTGGTGTCCTCGTAAGAGGAGATCAGGACACAGACCCACGTGCACATCGAGCGCGAACCGTATGAGGACACAGGGAGAAGGCAGTTGTTTGCAAGCCCAAGAGAGGCCTCAGAGCCGTGAGCCCTGCTGACGCCCTGCGCTTGGACCCCGATGCCCGGACTGAGAAACTGACGCGCGGTGGGTCAGCCCCGGCCTGTGGGTCTGCACTGTGGCAGCCCGAGCAGACGGGTGTACGGGCTTGGCTCCCGGCTCTGTCTCATCTTCGCTGTGCGGCCTCGAGGGAGACGCAGTCCTCTGAGCCTCCGTTGCATTCCTTTTCAAGAAAAGCTGTCTGGGCACCACGTGCACAGCGTTCTGTCTGTGGCGCAGCCTTGCGCACCGCCACCCCTGCCCTCGGGGTCCAGCAGCTTCCGCTGGAGCCCGACTCCGGCGGCTTTCTGCGGTGACCCTGGGAAAGCCTGTTTTTGAGAGCTTGTCTTCCCCGGTCTGCGGAATTCGCAGGTCTCCCCCGGCCTTTTGATGTCCCTGCCTTGTGGACACCCCTGGCCAGGCCTCTGCCTTCTCCCCGGGGAGGGAGAACCTGCAGGGCTTGCTTTGACCGCCACGTCTCCCCCAGCGCCTTGTTGGCTCTCGGTTTGTTCGGGAGATCCCCTGGGTGCATCCTCCAAGACCGCGAGAAGTTTCCAGAAGGATGATGGTCCGGATGGCGAATGCGCATCAGGGACGTCTTTCCCCTCTGGTCCTCTGCTTACACAGTTTCCTTCTCCGTCCTCATGTGCGGTGATGGTCCACTGTGGTCAGTGTGCATCCTCTGTCCCCTGGTATCCGAGCCCCCAGGCACCCACGTCGGGGCCTCTGACCCCTGGGGCGGCAGAGGGACCCTCCTGTCTACTCCTCCTTCTGGCTGGGCTCAGGAAGCACCTTCCTGGGGCGCCTGGGTGGCTCAGTGGGTTACACGTCTGCTTTCGGCTCAGGTCCTGATCCCAGGGTCCAGGGATCGAGCCCCGTGTCGGGCTCCCTGTTCCGTGGGGAGTCAGCTTCTTCCTCTTCCTGCTGTTCCCCCTGCTTGTGCATGCTCTCTCTCTCTCTCTCTCTCTCTCTCTCTCTCTCTCTCTCTGTGTCAAATAAATACATAAAAATCTTTTAAAAAAGAAAAAAAAGAACCACCTTCCTCAGGTCTCCTCTCCCTGGGGTTCCTCCCTCACTGAGATTTTTACCAGGAATTTGCAGGAAAATACGCTCTAGCTCCCCCCGACCTCTGGTCCACCCATAACCTCCCTGAGTTCTATGTGTGCACCTGTCTGCAGCAGACTTCCAGAACAAGAATCTCTGGGTCCAGAGGTGTCTGTGTTTATAAAATTGCCCCCCGAGCCTTGGTGATTTCATCACTCACCCTTCAACCCCGTGTGGTTGGGATAGGTCCCCGGGGCCTCTCGAAGTCCCTCAGATCTTGTCTGAGCTGGCTTCTCTGTGATATTTATTTGGCTCCCTGTTATTCCTGCCTCCTTTGCCTTCTGTGCACCTGCTTTTCCACCCAACGGGGCCAGGAAGATGCAAGCCCAGAGAGGTTAAGTCACTCACCTGAGGTCATACAGTTGCCCGTCGGCAAAGCTAAGATTTGCACCTGGGGCTCTCAGGCCTCTCTGGTCTGTGCGGAACATTGTTTTAGTGCACTCTGGTGGCAGGTGGTCAGTTATTTCGGTGTCTCTACGAGTTGTAAGCCTTCAGCCTTATCCATCTTTTTTTTTTTTTAAAGGTTTTATTTATGCATTTGACACAGAGAGAGAGAGAGATTACAAGTAGGCAGAGAGGCAGGCAGAGAGAGAGGAGAGAGGAGGAAGCAGGCTCCCTGCTGAGCAGAGAGCCCGATGCGGGCCTCAGTCCCAGGACCCTGGGATCATGACCTGAGCTGAAGGCAGTGGCTTTAACCCCTGAGCCACCCAGGCGCCCCAGCCTTATCCACCTTGATAGCCCGCGTGCCCAGCGTGGTGTCCGGTACAACGGGAGCCCCAGCACACGTTGGCTGAGTGAATAGAGGAGTGATTTCCGTATGGCTGACTTGCTGGTCCTGGAACCTGCCTTTGAATCCTGGGGTCTGGATCCTCTCTGCCACCCGCTCCAGCTCCCCCATTTCTCCTTCTCCGGGGAAGCCAGTTTGAGAGCCAGTCTTTCGGGCGGGTGGAGAATCTTGAGAAAGTCTGCACACACACACTGCGGTGCGCCCCAGTTCTCGTTTCCGAAGGTGACACGTCTGGGAACTGGTTCCGCGAGCTGGGGGCAGAGCACGGACGCATGCACTCGGCCAGATTCCTGTTCTCATCGGGTCTTCGGCGGCTTCTTTGTCCCGCTGCTGCCGTCGTTCACAGCGAGGAAACGGAGGCAGAGCTTGAAGGGGTGGCTCAGGTCGGTGGCTCAGGATGACCACGGCTGGCAGGTGCTGGGGTAAGAAGCCAGATCTGAGTTTCTAGCGCGGCCCGGAACTGGCATTGGGTGGTGGCCGGACATCTAAACCCAAGGCTTGTTGGCACAGGACTCCTGAATTTCGGGGTGTTAAGACTGGTAAGAATGTAGAGAACACGTGGCTCCAGACTAGGTCACCAGGGAGCGTCTGAAGAATGTGGAGTACATTCGTGATCGAACGCAGAATGTCTGAAACTCTCAGCATTGGGAAGCACTCTCAGAACCTTCCAGATAGCCCCTTCCCTGCCCCTCCACGCTTCTCCTTACCTGCCTTCCGTGTGTGTGCTGTTCCGTATGGTGGCCAATGTCCACGTGGGGCTCTTGAAGCTATGGCCCGTCTTTACTTTTATTTTACTTTAGTTCATTTAAATATTATTTAAATATCATTTAAATATTAATGAAATTAATATTTAATTTCATTATATAATTTATATAATATATATTATATATTATATATCTATATATAATATATGTTATATATCTCTATATATTATATAATATATCATTATGTAATATATGTATAATATATAATATAATATAATATATAATATTTAATTTCATTAATATTTAATTAATTTATTTAAATATTTAATATTTAATAGTCCGTATTTGATCCCGTTGCTGGAAAACCCTTTAGTACGTTTGGAACAAGTTGGAGAAACGCACCTACATTTCCAGTGCTACGTCGTCTGAAATCTGTATGTACATATCTAGTATTTTTGCTGCAGATTTAGCGTCGGAATCAAGACCTGCTGCGTGGCATTTTAAAAGCTTCCTGTGAAAAAAAATCCTATGGAGTATCTCCTTAATAATTATCGCTTACGTGTTGAAGTGAAAGTTTTGGATATGTTGTGTTAATATAAATATATTTAATTTCATCTTTTTTTAAAAAAGATTTTATTTATGTATTTGTCAGAGGGAGAGAGAATAAAGCAGGGGGAGTGGCAGGCAGAGGGAGAAGTAGGCTCCCTGTGATGTAGGGAGCCCAACATGGGGCTGGAGCCCGGGACCCTGGGATCATGGCCTGAGCCAAAGGCAGACGCCTAACCAACTGAGCCACCCAGGCGTCCCTCTTTTTTTTTTTTAAGATTTTTTAAATTTACTTACTTACTTACTTATTTATTTATTTATTTTTAAAGATTTTATTTATTTATTTGACACACAGAGAGAGAGATCACAAGTAGGCAGAGAGAGAGGAGTAAGCAGGCTCCCTGCTGAGCAGGGAGCCCAATGCGGGTCTCGATCCCAGGACCCTGAGATCATGACCTGAGCCGAAGGCAGAGGCTTTAACCCAGTGAGCCACCCAGGCGCCCCAATAAAGATTTTATTTATTTGCGAGAGAGAGAGAGAGAGGGAGATCATGAGCAGGGGGAGGGGCCGAGGGAGAAGGAGGCTCCTTGCTGAGCAGGGAGGCGGACACAGGGCTCAGTCCCAGGACCCTGAGATCATGACCTGAGCTGAAGGCAGACCCTTAACCGACTGAGCTACCCAGGCACCCCTGTTTTCATCTGTTTCTTTTACCTTTTTAGAGAAAATTTAAAATGCCGTACGTGGCTCATATTGTATTTCTGTTGGATGCTTTAGACCCTCCATAGCCTGGTTACCCACAGTGATGAGCTGTAGTTTGTCATTGCCCTTGACCTTCAACAAAGTAGGCAGAAATCAGTAATCCTTTTTTTTTTTTTTTTAAAGATTTTATTTATTTATTTGACACAGAGAGCAAGATTACAAGTAGGCAGAGAGGCAGGCAGAGAGAGAGGAGAGAGGAGGAAGCAGGATCCCTGCTGAGCAGAGAGCCCGATGTGGGCCTCGATCCCAGGACCCTGGGATCATGACCTGAGCCGAAGGCAGCGGCTTTAACCCACTGAGCCACCCAGGCGCCCCCTTTTTTTTTTTTAAAGATTTTTTTTTTTATTTGACATAGAGGGAGAGATCACAAGTAGGTGGAGAGGCAGGCAGAGAGAGAGGAGGAAGCAGGCTCCTTGCTCAGCGTGGAGCCCGATGTGGGAGCTCGATCCCAGGACCCTGAGATCATGACCTGAGCCAAAGGCAGAGGCTTTAACCCACTGAGCCACCGAGGTGCCCCAGAACTCAATAATTCTTAATGCACCATTTGTGTAGGTGTTAATCCTAATGCCACCTCCTTCAGGAAGCCCTCCTCCATTGTCCCAGACCAAGTCAAATAGCTTGTTTCTATGATCTCTTCTGGCCCCCGAAGGTCTCCTTGCAGGCATCCTCTTGGTTATATTTTAAGTTGACTTAGGTAGTTGATAGCGACTAACTGGTCTGAGAGATCCAGGAATCTCTGTGGCACTTCCGTCCCTGGGACAGTAATGGGCATGGAACAGGTCCTCCTCAGATTATTTGCTGAAGGAGTGAACAAAGGAAATGATCTTTAACAAGCTTTCTCTGTTTCACTGTTTCCTGATTTATGTCACTTGCACCCGGTTCTTCATTAGGCATGTTTTTGAAGGAACAAAGATGGTAGAAGTGTAACATAATTACAGCATAGACTTAGCATGTAATTGCAAGATTGCAAACCTCGCGCCACCACCTAAAGCTCAGCCTGGGTGAGTCTCGATTGGCTTGTCACACAAAGGGGTGTGAAAAAGCGCCTCCTCTGGAAATTATTTTTAGATTTCAGTGAGCCAGAGAGTGAGTGGGCCAGGTAGGCAGAAAACACGGTAGGTAGCCCCCTTATCCACAGGGGATGTGTTCCAAGACCCCCAGTGGCTGCATAAAACCATGATAGTCTGGAGCCCTACAGAAGCTGTATTTATTTTCCAGATGCACGTACCTATGCTATGTGACTAACGGGTGTGTCGTAGTGCACACAGCTTGGATGGGCTGGACAAAGGGATGATTCACATACTGGGCGAAACAGGATGGTGTGAGATTTCATCACGCTCCTCAGAATGGTGGGCAATTCAAAACTTATGAATTGTTTATTTCAGGAATTTTCCATGTAATATTTTCTGACTGCCGTTGACCGTGGGTAACCGAACCTACGGACAGCAGGGGACTAGTGTATGAGCTGTCGCTGGATCCCCCAATGCCCCTGCTCCCCATTGTCCTTCAGTCCCAGCATATGGAGGGGTGCTTAGCCGGGTACTACTTGGGAAGAACCTGAAGCATTCTTCGGTTCCCACCCAGAGGCATTAAAAACCACCAGAAGGCCCTGCATTGATTTCTGGCACCATTTCTAACCTCCTCGGGATATTTTCTGTCCCAACAGTAAATTGCTCTATTGTTCAGACTAATAGGGACACACACAGCTTTAATGAGTTGAGTGAGATTCATTGGAGACAGTTCTTTATTGTTCCCTACTATTATAGTCGTTTAATTTTTTATAACAACTTTATTGAGCTGTGATTCAATATCATACAGTTCACCTATTTAAAGTTTACAATTCAGTGGCTCTTACTAAATTCACCGAGTTGTGCAACCTTTGACTATAGTCAGTTTTAGAGTATATTTTCATCACTCCAAAGAGAAACCCCATCCTTATTAGCGGCCCCTCCTCATTCCCTCCTCTCCAGCCCCTTGGAACCACTAACCTACATTCTTTTTCTTTTTCTTTTTTTAAAAGATTTTATTTATTTATCTGACAGAGAGAGACACAGGGAGAGAGGGAACACAAGCGGAGGGAGTGAAAGGGGGGGAAGCAGGCTTCCCGCTGAGCAGGGACCCTGATGCAGGGCTCGATCCCAGGACCCCCAGATCATAAGATCTCAGGGTCCTGGGATCGAGGCCCGCATCGGGCTCTCTGCTCAGCAGGGAGCCTGCTTCCCCCTCTCTCTCTGCCTGCCTCTCTGCCTACTTGTGATCTCTCTCTCTGTGTCAAATAAATAAATAAAATCTTTAAAAATAAGATCATAACCTGAGCCGAAGGCAGCCGCTTAACCGACTGAGCCACCCAGGTGCCCCTAACCTACTTTCTGGAAGGCAGCTATGCTAACCACTGTACCACCAACGCCCTAACCTACTTTCTGTCTCAAAAGATTTGCCTCTTCTGGGCAGTCCGTGTCAATGGAATCATATCACGTGTGGTCTTTTGTGATGGGCTTCTTTTCACTGAACATCAAGTTCTCAGGCTATATCCACATTGTTGCTCATTTCATGTCGCTTTATTCCTTCTCATGGCTGAATCGTATTCCATGGTATGGCTATACCGTGTCTTCATGATCCATCCATTGGCTGATGGACATGTGGGCCGTTTTCACTTTTTGGCTATTAATGAATAACGTTCCGGTGGACATTTGTGTACACACATAATGTCGTTTCATTGCACCCCATGTGATCGTGCTTCGCAGATACTACGCTTTTTACAAGTTGAAGGTTTGTGACAAGCCTGCATCGAGCAAGTCTACGTCATCTTTCCGAAGCATTTGCTCACTTTGTGTCTCCGTGTCACTTTCGGTCATTCTCACAGTATTTCAGACTTTTTCATTATAATGGTGTGGCGATCGGAGGTCAGTGATTATGACTCACCAAAAGCTCAGATGATCATTAGCATTTTTGAGCAATGGCTTATTTTTTAATTAAGGGGCATACATTTTTTTAGTCGTAGTGCTGTTGCACACTTTGTAGACTGTAGTATAATGTGAATATAACTTTTTTTTAAGGGGGCAGAGGGAGAGTGAGAAAAAAATATTTTTTGGTCAAGTTCAAAATCAGATGAGTTTATTTTTTTATTTTTTAAAGATTTTACTTATTTGCAAGAGAGAAAACAGATAGGAGCAGGGAGGAGGGTTCCAATTTGCTGTACGTCCTTGTCAGCACTTGCTATTGTCCATCTCTGATTTTAGCCATCCTCGCGGGAGTGAAGGGGTTTCTCACTGTGGCTTGAATTTGCACTTCCCTCATGTTCAGCAGTTGAATGAACATTATCTCTGGTTTTGGTCCTGCCGCAGCCTGGGGAGGGTGGTGGGCAGGTGTTTTTTTGCTCCTGTGCGGTACAGTGTTAGTGTGTGCATGTGAAACGTAGGCTGACGTTCAGGTTTGAAACCTAAGCCTTATGTTGCCAGAGAAGAGACAGGGCCCCCGGCTAAATTCGAGTTTCCTATTAACAATTTCTAAGGATAAGTGTGCTCCAAACATTGCAGGGGAGATAGTTATGCTAAAGAAACACGTGTTGCTTCTCTGAAATTGAAATTTAACTGCGCATCCTGCATCTTGATTCGTCAGATCTGGCACCCCTGCCTGCCACTGGTCGGCTGGGGACAGGGCTTGTGGGAGGCGTCAGTGGCCCGGTACCTGGGGCGACCCCTGCGGACGGTTGGATGAGACTGCAGCTGGGAGCCGTAGGTGGGGCTTGGGGGGGTGCGAGCGTGTGGCACCCGGACCTGTGTCCTCGTCCCAACTTCCTAGTGAGTAGATGAGTGTGTACGTGTATTTTCCCTTGACGTAGCCTCATCTGCAAAGAACGTGACTAAGGAACATTGCAGCTTTATTCCCCCAATTGTTTGCTTTGCTGTTTTTTTTTTTTTTCCTTCCTAATTTGTGCTGCTTTTGTGAGTTGTTCTCAGGGTAGATTTTTAAGAGAATTTTCTTTTTTTTTTTTCCATTTTTTCTTAATTAACATATGATGTATTACCTGTTTCAGGGGTTAAGAGGATATTCTACTATTCTTTAGGATAATCTGTTTGCCTCAGTGATACTGGGGGACAGTTTAGTGTCTTAGAATATAATAGTAGAGACTGTGTACTGAGCCTCGTATTCCAGGTGCCGAGGAACGTGTGTGTGTGTGTGTGTGTGTGTGTGTGTGTTTTGGCAAGGAGAAGGTGTCTCAAGCATTTCATTCCGATGAATGTTAACTCAAGTTTAAGGGGCACAAGGGGAAGGAAAAGCTTCTAATAGGTATATGTGGGAAAGGAAATCAGAGAAGAGTGCCTGGAGGAGGTGGCATTTGAGCTGGAGCTTGAAGGATGATGGGCTGGATTTAGAAACGGGGAGCTAAGGTATAAAGGGGCTTTGAGAGCCAATGGAACTAGGGTTACCCTGTCCAGTACAGTAGCCACTGGCTACATGGGTCTATTTCCNGCTACATGGGTCTTTTTCCTTTTTTTTTTTTTTTAAAGATTTTATTTATTTTTATTTGACAGAGAGAGACACCGCGCGAGAGAGGGAACACGAGTAGGGGGAGTGGGAGAGAGAGAAGCAGGCTTCCCGCTGGNAGCAGGCGGCCTGATGTGGGGCTCGATCCCAGGACCCCGGGATCATGACCTGAGCCGAAGGCAGACGCTTAACGACTGAGCCGCCCAGGTGCCCCTTGGGTCTATTTCCATTTCAGTTAACTAAAGTAAAATTAGGTTCAGTATTCAGTTCCTCAGTCTTACTTGCCACATTTGAACTGCTTGAGAGCCACAGGTGGCTGGTGGCCTCCCCCGTGGACCCCACAGATATAGAACATGGGTATGAGTGCTGCAAGTTCTATTGGACAGCACTGGACTCGGGAAAGGGTCACCAAGCTACAGCCCCAGGAACGAAACTCCAGGCCACCACCTGTTCTTGTAAATAAAGTTTTATTGGAACGCAGCCACATCCTCTCATTCATATACTGTCTCGGGCCGCTTTTGAGCTCCAGGGGCAGACTGGAGTAGTTTCTACCCAGGCCGCCTGAGCTAGGGAAGTGAAGGCACACAGCCCCGAGAGGATTGTAACATGTTTGGGAGAAATAAATAACAGCGCGATAGCCGGTGTTAAATGAGCACCTACTATGCATGGGACGCTCCTCACACGCCCGTGTTTCTCCACTCCCTGCTTCTCATAGGTCATGTTACAGAGGGGAGGACACGGAGCCCTGGAGGTGTGGGAGTGGTGGGCCAACTCTTCAGCCTGGTGCGGGGGG